>JAXCGZ010002304.1:65000-71535 GCA_037179515.1 Halocaridina rubra | reverse complement strand
ACCCCGACAGGGACCCGAACCTAGGACTCATGATTACTAAGTCAAGGCGCTACCACTACACCACAGAAGGTTAAAAGGAACCCAACGTTATAGCTCATATCTGCTATACTTAGGAATGAACGCATTCTAACTGAGTGCCACTATGTTCATATTACAGATTCCCCAACCTCACTCGTGGCTTCATTTTAGCATTTAATTCAATTCCCAATCTCATTCGGGCCATGAAATACAAATAAGCACATTACATATGTGAAAACATGAATCATTTTTTACCCCGACCGGGACTCGAACAAAGGACTTATGATTACTAAGTCAAGGCGCTACCACTACACCACAGAAGGTTAAAAGGAACCCAACCTTATAGCTTATATCTGCTATACTTAGGAATGAACGCATTCTAACTGGATGCCACTATGTTCATATTACAGATTCCCCAACCTCACTCGTGGCTTCATTTTAGCATTTATTTCAATTCCCAATCTCATTCAAGCCATGAAATACAAATAAGCACATTACATATGTGAAAACATGAATCATTATTTTACAACGACCGGGACTCGAACCTAGGACTTATGATTACTAAGTCAAGGCGCTACCACTACACCACAGAAGGTTAAAAGGAACCCAACCTTATAGCTTATATCTGCTATACTTAGGAATAAATGCATTCTACCTGAATGCCACTATGTTCATATTACAGATTCCCCAACCTCACTCGTGGCTTCATTTTAGCATTTAATTCAATTCCCAATCTCATTCGGGCCATGAAATACAAATAAGCACATTATATATGTGAAAACATGAATCATTTTTTACCCCGACCGGGACTCGAACATAGGACTTTTGATTACTAAGTCAAGGCGCTCCCACTACACCACAGAAGGTTAAAAGGAACCCAACCTTATAGCTTATATCTGCTATACTTAGGAATGAACGCATTCTAACTGAATGCCACTATGTTCATATTACAGATTCCCCAACCTCACTCGTGGCTTCATTTTAGCATTTAATTCAATTCCCAATCTCATTCGGTCCATGAAATACAAATAAGCACATTACATATGTGAAAACATGAATCATTTTTTACCCCGACCGGGACTCAAACCAAGGACTTATGATTACTAAGTCAAGGCGCTACCACTACACCACAGAAGGTTAAAAGGAACCCAACCTTATAGCTTTTATCTGCTATACTTAGGAATGAACGCAGTCTAACTGAATGCCACTATGTTCATATTAAAGATTCCCAACCTCACTCGTGGCTTCATTTTAGCATTTAATTCAATTCCCAATCTCATTCGGTCCATGAAATACAAATAAGCACATTACATATGTGAAAACATGAATCATTTTTTACCCCTACTGGGACTCGAACCTAGGACTTATGATTACTATGTCAAGGTGCTACCACTACACCACAGAAGGTTAAAAGAAACCCAACCTTATAGCTTATATCTGCTATACTTAGGAATGAACGCAGTCTAACTGAATGCCACTATGTTCATATTACATACTCCCCAACATCACTCGTGGCTTCATTTTAGCATTTAATTCAATTCCCAATCTCATTCGGGCCATGAAATACAAATAAGCACATTACATATGTGAAAACATGAATCATTTTTTTTTTACCCCGACCGGGACTCGAACATGGGACTTATGATTACTAAGTCAAGGCGCTACCACTACACCACAGAAGGTTAAAAGGAACCCAACCTTATAGCTTATATCTGCTATACTTAGGAATGAACTCATTCTAACTGAATGCCACTATGTTCATATTACAAGTTCCCCAACCTCACTCGTGGCTTCATTTTAGCATTTAATTCAATTCCCAATCTCATTCGGGCCATGAAATACAAATAAACACATTACATATGTGAAAACATGAATCATTTTTTACCCCGACCGGAACTCGAACCTAGGACTTATGATTACTAAGTCAAGGCGCTACCACTACACCACAGAAGGTTAAAAGGAACCCAACCTTATAACTTATATCTGCTATACTTAGGAATGAACGCATTCTAACTGAATACCACTATGTTCATATTACAGATTCCCCAACCTCACTCGTGGCTTCATTTTAGCATTCAATTCAATTCCCAATCTCATTCGGGCCATGAAATACAAATAAGCACATTACATATGTGAAAACATGAATCATTTTTTACCCCGACCGGGACTAGTACCTAGGACTTATGATTACTAAGTCAAAGCGCTACCACTACACCACTGAAGGTTAAAAGGAACCCAACCTTATAGCTTATATCTGCTATACTTAGGAATGAACGCATTCTAACTGAATGCCACTATGTTCATATTACAGATTCCCCAACCTTGACTTAGTAATCATAAGTCCTAGGTTCGAGTCCCAGTAGGGGTAAAAAATGATTCACGTTTTCACATATGTAATGTGCTTATTTGTATTTCATGGCTCGAATGAGATTGGGAATTGAATTAAATGCTAAAATGAAGCCACGAGTGAGGTTGGGGAATCTGTAATATGAACATAGTTGCATTCAGTTAGAATGCGTTCATTCCTACGTATAGCAGATATAAGCTATAAGGTTGGGTTCCTTTTAACCTTCTGTGGTGTAGTGGTAGCGCTTTGACTTAGTAATCATAAGTCCTAGGTTCGAGTCCCGGTCGGGGTAAAAAATGATTCATGTTTTCACATATGTAATGTGCATATTTGTATTTCATGGCCCGAATGAAATTGGGAATTGAATTAAATGCTAAAATGAAGAGACGAGTGAGGTTGGGGAATCTGTAATATGAACATAGTGGCATTCGGTTAGAATGCGTTCATTCCTAAGTATAGCAGATATAAGCTATAAGGTTGGGTTCCTTTTAACCTTCTGTGGTGTAGTGGTAGCGCCTTGACTTAGTAATCATAAGTCCTAGGTTCGAGTCCCGGTGGGGGTAAAAAATGATTCATGTTTTCACATATGTAATGTGCTTATTTTTATTTCATGGCCCGAATGAGATTGGGAATTGAATTAAATGCTAAAATGAAGCCACAAGTGATGTTGGGGAATCTGTAATATGAACATAGTGGCATTCAGTTAGAATGCATTCATTCCTAAGTATAGCAGATATAAGCTATATTGTTGGGTTCCTTTTAACCCTCTGTGGTGTAGTGGTAGCGCCTTGACTTAGTAATCATAATTCCTAGGTTCGAGTCCCGGTTGGAGTAAAAAATGATTCATGTTTTCACATATGTAATGTGCTTATTTGTATTTCATGGCCCGAATGAGATTGGGAATTGAATTAAATGCTAAAATGAAGCCACGAGTGAGGTTGGGGAATCTGTAATATGAACATAGTGGCATTCAGTTAGAATGCGTTCATTCCTAAGTATAGCAGATATAAGCTATAAGGTTGGGTTCCTTTTAACCTTCTGTGGTGTAGTGGTAGCGTCTTGATTTAGTAATCATAAGTCCTAGGTTCGAGTCCTGGTCGGGGTAAAAAATGATTCATGTTTTCACATATGTAATGTGCTTATTTGTATTTCATGGCCCGAATGAGATTGGGAATTGAATAAAATGCTAAAATGAAGCCTCGAGTGAGGTTGGGGAATCTGTAATATGAACATAGTGGCATTCAGTTAGAATGCGTTCATTCCTAAGTATAGCAGATATAAGCTATAAGGTTGGGTTCCTTTTAACCTTCTGTGGTGTAGTGGTAGCGCCTTGACTTAGTAATCATAAGTCCTAGGTTCGAGTCCCGGTCGGGGTAAAAAAAAAAAAAAAATGATTCATGTTTTCACATATGTAATGTGCTTATTTGTATTTCATGGCCCGAATGAGATTGGGAATTGAATTAAATGCTAAAATGAAGCCACGAGTGAGGTTGGGGAATCTGTAATATGAACATAGTGGCATTCAGTTAGAATGCGTTCATTCCTAAGTATAGCAGATATAAGCTATAAGGTGGGGTTCTTTTTAATCTTCTGTGGTGTAGTGGTAGCGCCTTGTCTTAGTAATCATAAGTCCTAAGTTCGAGTCCCGGTCGGGGTAAAAAATGATTCATGTTTTCACATATGTAATGTGCTTATTTGTATTTCATGGCCCGAATGAGATTGGGAATTGAATTAAATGCTAAAATGAAGCCTCGAGTGAGGTTGGGGAAACTGTAATATGAACATAGTGGCATTCAGTTAGAATGCATTTTTTCCTAAGTATAGCAGATATAAACTATAAGGTTGGGTTCCTTTTAACCTTCTGTGGTGTAGTGGTAGCGCCTTGACTTAGTAATCATAAGTCCTAGGTTCGAGTCCCGGTCGGGGTAAAAAATTATTCATGTTTTCACATATGTAATGTGCTTATTTGTATTTCATGGCCCGAATGAGATTGGGAATTGAATTAAATGCTAAAATGAAGCCACGAGTGAGGTTGGGGAATCTGTAATATGAACATAGTGGCATTCAGTTAGAATGCGTTCATTCCTAAGTATAGCAGATATAAGCTATAAGGTTGGGTTCCTTTTAACCTTCTGTGGTGTAGTGGTAGCGCCTTGACTTAGTAATCATAAGTCCTAAGTTCGAGTCCCAGTAGGGGTAAAAAATGATTCATGTTTTCACATATGTAATGTGCTTATTTGTATTTCATGGCCCGAATGAGATTGGGAATTGAATTAAATGCTAAAATGAAGCCACGAGTGAGGTTGGGGAATCTGTAATATGAACATAGTGGCATTCAGTTAGAATGCATTCATTCCTAAGTATAGCAGATATAAATTATAAGGTTGGGTTCCTTTTAACCTTCTGTGGTGTAGTGGTAGCGCCTTGACTTAGTAATCATAAGTCCTAGGTTCGAGTCCCGGTCGGGGTAAAAAATGATTCATGTTTTCACATATGTAATGTGCTTATTTGTATTTCATGGCCCGAATGAGATTGGGAATTGAATTAAATGCTAAAATGAAGCCACGAGTGAGGTTGGGGAATCTGTAATATGAACATAGTGGCATTCAGTTAGAATGCGTTCATTCCTAAGTATAGCAGATATAAGCTATAAGGTTGGGTTCCTTTTAACCTTCTGTGGTGTAGTGGTAGCGCCTTGACTTAGTAATCATAAGTCCTAGGTTCGAGTCCCGGTCGGGGTAAAAAATGATCCATGTTTTCACATATGTAATGTGCTTATTTGTATTTCATGGCCCGAATGAGATTGGGAATTGAATTAAATGCTAAAATGAAGCCACGAGTGAGGTTGGGGAATCTGTAATATGAACATAGTGGCATTCAGTTAGAATGCGTTCATTCCAAAGTATAGCAGATATAAGCTATAAGGTTGGGTTCCTTTTAACCTTCTGTGGTGTAGTGGTAGCGCCTTGACTTAGTAATCATAAGTCCTAGGTTCGAGTCCAGGTCGGGGTAAAAAAAAAAAATTATTCATGTTTTCACATATGTAATGTGCTTATTTGTATATATATATATATATATATATATATATATATATATATATATATATATATATATATATATATATATATTAAAGGTAAAGGTTGCCGGGTTTCTGTTCCGATATCCATCTAAGATGCTCCTCAGAACGTCAGCCGAGGCAAGCCCCAACCCCCCAATCTGCAATAATTAACGTAACCGACCACCAAAATATTAACTTTTTGATGGTTTATTTGTAATTGATCCCATATAGCCAAATATGCTTTATTCAAGCTTGAAAAATGTAATTTTTGAAATAACATAAATTCTTTTTTATTATTTTATTTATATTCATAATTAATTTATTCTTAATCAAATTTTTGTATTAAGTATTTCCTCTCATTTAGTATTGCTATTATTCCGCCTTTATATTTTGTCATTTCAGAATTATTATGTTCAATATAATATTATTGTTAGTATTTCTAATATTATCGTTTTTTTTTTTTTTTTCATGATTGCTGTTTTTTCTTAATGCTGTACTGTTGTTAATTTTATTTTTTTGTTAATATTGTTTCTAAAGTTATTATATCTATTAAAATTATCATTATTATTAGTATTACTATTTTTATTACTAATGCTATTATCATTATAGGTTATTACTGCAATCATTTTCATTATTATATTTATTAATATTTTTATCATTTTTAATACCATTTTTATTATTAATATAATTATTATTATTATTATTATTATTATTATTATTATTATTATTATTATTATTATTATTATTATTATTATTATTATTATTATTATTATTATTATTATTATTATTATTATTATTATTATATTAACTGTCTTTTTCATTGCTTCTATTGTTCTCAGCAATGTTCCCTCCTACCATTGACTGGTATGTACACTCAAATAAACTAACAAAGCATATGGCGGTATTGTCTCTATACTCAACTTCCGATGATGGATGTCTAATTCCCTGTTTTCTCCTTATTTTTGTATGTATATATATCGCCTCATTCGTTTGTACAACCCAGTTTCTTCTGAAGCTAAGTCATAAACTAGAAAGTGCGAAGGATTTGGAATTTTCTTTCAATTTCCTTACGTAGCCATATATATATATATATATATATATATATATATATA
>JAXCGZ010002304.1:40000-60000 GCA_037179515.1 Halocaridina rubra | reverse complement strand
TATATATATATATATATATATATATATATATATATATATTTGAAGAGAGAGAGAGAGAGAGAGAGAGAGAGAGAGAGAGAGAGAGAGAGAGAGAGAGAGAGAGAGAGAGAGAGAGAGAGAGAGAGAGAGAGAGAGAGAGAGAGAGAGAGAGAGAGAGAGATAATTACAATCAAGATCTGATGCAGATATCGAACAAGGATTCAAGGTAATTATACTGACACCTTAAATGCTTCATAATCTGAAACTGGATCTACCGAAGGAAAGTAAAAAAAACTGACATAACACGATATGTGGCAGGTGGTGATTAAAGACATCTTTGTAATTAAATGTAATATATATTAATGGAATGGACCTCTCCCATGAAAGGCATACATAAAAAAAGCACACATACTCAGTTTTCTCTCTCTCTCTCTCTCTCTCTCTCTCTCTCTCTCTCTCTCTCTCTCTCTCTCTCTCTCTCTCTCTCAAGGTAAACAATCTTGCCTGGTGCGCTCCTGATATTTTCATGTTTGTTCGTGTTTTCTAAACTGCCTTTGTGTATTTTGTGTACCTCTGTGGCCCTGTGAAGCGTTTTAGAACAATTAAAATGTCTTTTAAGTTTTTTTATTTTATGAACTTAGTTTTATTTTAGGTTAATATAATCAAATTTCCTTTAAAGGGCTCTCATTGAATTTCTTTTTCAAATTTTGCGCGTGCGCAGTATGAACATCTACAAGGGCTGCCAGTGGCCTAATTATTTTAATTTTAGTGTTTTGTATTTTTCATACTATAATGTCTTCTATTGAAAACCTAGTGTCTTTGGAAAACCTTACTTGGGAATTTCTCAATGATAGTTATGCAAAGACTGATTTACAAAAACACTGTCGGGAAATAGGTATCACAAGGGTCTGGCACACGAAAGATAAACTCATTGATAGGATTCTCGAAAAGCATAGATCGTCACAAACAAACGATTCAGAAAGTAATGTTCATTACCGTGAATTTTTTTTATTTTTTTTTTTAAAGAGTGTGACACCGGGATAGCCAGAAACTGCCCTCATCAACAAAGGCCCGGGCACGAGAAAATACCAAGACGAAGGAAACGAAAAAGTTAAGGGCAAGGCAGAGATGAGGTAATGTCACACAAAGGAAAATGACAGAGAGAAAAAACAGTCAAAGTAAAGAGGACCCAGAGATATGGAGGACTAGGCTCTGAGATGACGATAGATCTGCTTTTTGAAGGATGAAAGGTCATAAGAACTAAGAAAGACAGAAGGAGGAAGAGAGTTCCAGAGTCTGGAGGTAGATGGGAAGAAGCAGTCGCTGCACCGACCAATCCGCGAGCTACAAATCTCGACACAGTACCTGTGAGATGAGGCCGCTTGGCGAGTGTTACGCGGCCTCGGCAGTGGAGGAGGGATGCAACTCGCCAACTCATCAGAGCAGCGATGGAAGTAGTAGCGATAGAAAAGCGAAAGGGAAGATACCTTACGGCGAAGAGAGAGAGAATCCAGGTTAGAAGTAAGAGAAGGATCATTAATGAGTCTGACTGCCTTAGATTCAACCCTATCAAGAAGATAAGTAAAGGAAGAAGCACCCCAGATGTGTGAGCAGTATTCTATGCAGGGGCGGATAAGACCTTTGTAAATTTTAAGTAACTGCAATGAGGAAAAGTAATAACGAAAACGAAACAAAAACCCCAATTTTTTGGATGAAGATTTAGAAATTTGGATTATGTGATTCCTCCAAGACAAGTTAGAAGCTATATGGATTCCTAATATATTGATAGAGTTAAGAGGGAAAATTTCATTAGTTTCGAAGACAATAGGGTTATCAGGAGGAGAAGAAGATAAAGAGATAGCCAGAAACTGTGTCATGGAGGCATTGAATTTAACTAAATTTTGAGTGCCCCATTCAGATACTCTCTGCAAATCGGAGTTAAGAGTAGAAGAAAGAGTGATACGAGATTGATTACGAGTAACAGATGAAGGTTGTGAAGAAAAGGCAGAGGAAAAGTGAAGGGTAGAATCATCGGCAAAGGCATGAAGAAGAAAGGAAGATGGGGATTGTAGAAGATCATTGATGAAGAGAAGGAAGAGAGTAAGTGAAAGAACAGAGCCCTGTGGAGCACCACTGGACACAGAGAAAGGGCTATATGTCGCGCCATCAACAACTACAGATATAGAACGGTCAGTAAGAAAACTGGAAATCAGAGAACAGAAAGAAGGGGTAAAGCCGTAGGCAAGGAGTTTGGCCAACAGAGCCTTGTGCCAGACTCTGTCAAAAGCCTTGGAGATATCAAGGGCGACGACAAAGGATTCCCCATAGTTCCTCAGAGAAGATGACCATACATGAGTAAGATAGGACAGGAGATCACCAGTGGATCTTGCCTTGCGGAAGCCGTACTGATGATCGGAGATAAGTGAGTTAGATTCAAGGCGTTTCAAGAAGTGAGCATTGAGCAAAGATTCGAAAACTTTAGCAGTAGAGGAGGTTAGAGCAATAGGTCGGTAGTTAGAAGGAATAGAGTGGTCACCCTTCTTAGGAACAGGTTGAACTAGAGCATGCTTCCAAGATGAAGGATAGATACTGGTTGACAGAATGAGGTGAAAAAGATGGCAAAGCACGGGAGCCAGTTCATCTGCAAACTCCTTAAGGAACCTTGCAGGGATACCATCGGGACCAGATGCCTTGTTTGTCTTTAGTGAGCAAAGAACCTTATGAACTTTGCGTGAAGAAAGGATAAGGGAGGGCATAGGGTTAGAGAGGGGAAAAGACTGAGGAACAGGTGCGCTGGAATCGTTGATAGAAGAGTTGGTAGAAAAATGAGAGCCAAAGAGAGTTGCTTTGTCAGTGGGAGAGCAAGCTATAGAACCATCAGAACGAATTAGAGGGGGAAAGCTTGAGTTACAGAAGTTTTTGGAGAGGTTTTTGGCTAAGGACCAGAAGCATTTGTCAGTGGGAGAGGAGTTAAGGTCATCAACTTTCCTTCTTATAAAGGAAGCCTTAGACCTTCGAATCTGAGCTGTACAGCGATTCCTAGCTATAATAAAAGCAGAGCGAGTTAAATCGGAAAGAGAGGCTTGGTAAGATTGGTGAACCTGATTCCTAGCCTGGATAGCCATGGAGCAGGCATGGTCAAACCAAGGTTTAGGGGGAGAGAAAGTTTTTGTAGAAGAGGGGATGTACGCCTCCATTCCTGCGGTCACGATCTCGGCAACTTTTACAGCTACCCGATCAGGGTTGCGGGACCGAAAGCAGTAGTCATCCCATGGAAAGTCAAAGAGAAAGTTACGCAAATTTTCATATTGAGTTCGCTCGAAGTGCCAAAGGCGGCGTTGAGTAGGAGGGGTTGGTGGTGGGGGAGCGAAAATGGAAGAGACAGAGATCATGGAGTGGTCAGATTTACCAAGAGGGGAAAGCACGGAATAAGAGTAGTTTGAAGGGTTAGAAGTAAAAAAAAGGTCAGGAATGTTAGCAGCATGTTCGTGACGATCAGGAACACGAGTAGGATGTTTGATAATTTGCTCCAGATCATGAGTAATAGAGAAAGCAAGAGCCTCGCTTCCTCCCACATCAGTGTGAGAAGAATGAAGCCACTCACTGTGGTGTACATTGAAGTCTCCAATGTAGAGAACTTCGGCATGTGGGTGAGAAGATAGCAAGGACTCATGGCACGAGGAGAGATATTCAAAGAAAGATACAATCTCGGTGGAGTTTGGAGAACAGTAGCAGAAGCAAAGGATGATAGTGGTAGTGGAGAGATAGACTTTTAGCCAGAGAACATCAAAGTCAGGAGATTCAAGGTCCATGAGCCTCACAGTAGGAGTGTTAATGTTGCAGTAAGCATAGACCCCACCTTTGGAACGAAAACGAGTATACAGATTATAGTGGGAGATTTGGAAAGGGCCAGTGGAAGCATGTATAGACAACTGGGTTTCAGATAGGAGGAGGAGGTTAGGGAGGAAAGTGCCCAAGTGCTGTTCCACAGACAAAAGATTAGAGTTCAGCCCACGAATGTTTGAATAATGAAGAGTGAAAGAAGCAGATCTATTAGGAGGTGCAAGGTTAAGAGCAGAACCATTACTACCACCAAGCGTGTCTGCCCTCAAGCCAATGGTGGAGTCAACATGATCCCCGGAGATTCTTCGCACCCCACTATGCCGGGTACTGGGGGCCATTAGTTGTGAACCTTCCAAAAATAATGACAAAATTAGCTCCTCAATAGGCCATGAGAGAATAAATATCAGAGATTTTGTCATCGATGAACTCAGTGAACTAATGAAAGCTCCACATATCACAATCAACAAGATAAATGATCGTATCTCTGCACTGGAACAGCAAGGCGGATTACTCCAGGGAACATACAACTCACATCAGACAACACCCGCACCGCAGGGTGTAGCCCCTACCCGGCCCCTACCCGAGGGAAGCCTGCTTCTGGGTGACACAAACCTCTCCTCTGTTCATACGTCAGACTTACACCAACAATGCTCCATTCGAACTATAAAAGGAGCTAATATAGATCTCATAAATTGTTGGGTCTCAGAGAAGCTTCAATGGGCTCCTAAATATTGCACCTTATACTGTGGTATTCAAGACATCCTTGATGGGTCTCAGCCTGTGGATATCATTGATAGATTGGGTTCTCTCATAACCCATCTCAAGGAGGTGAACGAGGATATGAGCATACACATATGTGAAGTAGCACCTGTCCCTAGAGTTGAAGAGTTCGTTGAAAATATCAACTATTTCAATAATCAACTAGCAACTTGGAGTGAGACCAATGGGGTTTCAGTTGTCAAGACTAATCTGCACTTCAGGCTTGGTACCGGCGATGTTGATCGGATGTGTTATGATGGAAATGATGAGGGGGATGCTCTCAACAGATTTGGCGTAATCAGGTTATTGAATATAATCGCTAAGCAATGCCCATTCTTCAAACTAAGCAACAACTGGGAAAATATCATATGCCAAACCATACCTGCTACATACGCTTCTGTATTGCAACGGCAACAACGACCGGTCACGGGCGATAACAACAGTCAAAATAACACATACTGGAACAGAAACTACGACCGGCATCGCCAGCTCCCCTTAATAAGAAATAATATGATACGACTGCATAACAATGACTTTAGAAACGTCAGTCAAGAAACTAGCAGCGACCAGCATTCTAGAAGGGATCCTCAACAGGTTTTGGATGGAAGTCATACCCGGGATTTTCGTCATCAGAATTGTCAAATCCCACCTGGTATTCGAGGATGGAGACGAGACTCGAGGATGAATCGCAGTCTTTACAATCTCGACCAACCACGGCGCTACCCTCAGCGTCCCCGGGTGAGGAAGGAATTGCAGCACCTCTACAGTCGTCGACAGCCCTGTTCAAACTGTGGGGAAATAAACCATGACTTTTACCACTGTAGGTTTAACTATAGACTTAAATGTGGTCATTGCCGTGAATATGGCCATAAAACAAGATTATGTCCCTTAAATATATAGCAATCACATTGTAATCAGGGTTATTGAAACATCTCATAAATATACAACCCATCAATGTGCAATCACTTTTGGGTAATTTCGACAATATTGAACTAATGATCAGAGAAAATAACGTAGATATAATGTGCGTCTGTGAAACTTGGCTCCTATCTAATATGCAGTCTGGTTTTGTTGCTATACCTGAGTATTCTTTTTATTGATTTGAAGGGGGTAGTGGTGGGGGTTTGGGGGTGTATGTAAGAGATAATCTAACGGTCACCCTATTAAAGAGCCTATAGAAGAGAAAGAAACCTTACTAAAACAATGTTGTCCGAAAAGAAGAAAAATAATTTCAGGGAAGAATTTTCCAAGTATAGGGGAAATATCAATGGAACTTGGAATGTTATAAATAGAATAATTCCTGCAAATAAGGAAATTTCAGAAAATTCTGACCTTCTCAATGATAATGTGGAAGAGCGAGTGAATGATTTTAATAAGAATTTTGATAAAATAGGTAAGTCCACATATGAAAAGTCCCAAGATAATAATGACTTGATTATTAATCAACCACTTAATTGCCAGCCTCGAGCTGAAAGGAATATTATCAATAATTTTAGACCGCACCCAATCGATTAAGTCACACTTATTCTTATCATAAAGAACCTCAAACCAACAAACTCTTGTGGTTCCGATGGAATACAACTTCGCTTCCTAATTGACTCATTGCCAGTTACAGTTTTTCATTCTAGTCATTGTTAATACCTCCATTGTTACAGGCATTTATCCTAACCTCTGGAAGCATCCCTATATCATCCCCGTTTTTAAGAGTGGAGATACTAACAATGTTGAAAGTTATAGGCCAAGCTCTCTTCTCAGCATCCTGTCTAAAATACTAGAGAAGGTAGTTGGCACCCAGTTGATAAATCTCCTTGACTCAAATTGCCTATAATGTGAGGAACAACACGGTTTTCAGCCTAAGCTTTCGACCGAGACGGCCCTACTTAATATTACTGATAAATTTTTTAGTATTATTGAAAATAAGAAAATATCACTTTTATTATTGTTAGATTTGTCTAAAGCATTTGACAGTGTCCACCATCAAATTCCAATGACCAAACTTTCCAAAGTTTACGTTGACTCGTTTTGGCTCGAAAATTATATGAAAGATCGAATTCAATCTGTTTGAATGGGCTCGACTCTATCTTCTTCTTAAGATATCAGTTTTGGCGTTCCTCAGGGTTCAATGTTGGGTCCTTTGCTTTTCCTAATATATGTTAATGATTTACCTCAATTTATAAGAGATTGCCTACTTGTTATGTATGCTGATGACACCCACATTATGCTTACTGGTGACATTGATAGAATTCCCGAAATCTTAAAAAGGGCTGAAGATATATTAAACTGTGCCAAAAGTTATTTTAACAAAAATGGTCTCTTACTGAACGAAAATAAAACTAAATTCGTTACTTTTGGATCAGATCAATACCTGTCCCGCATTCCTGAGAACATCAGTATAAATTTCAACAATATTTCACTCTTCCCATCTCATGAGTTTAAAAATCTTGTAGTTGTTATGGACAGTACCATGACGTTTAATTTTCATATCGATGAACTATATGAAAAAGTAAACGGGACCCTTATTTACTTGAACAGAGTCTATGAAAGATTCGAGCCTGATTGTAGGGTAATTGTAGTACAATCATTGATTTTAACTATTTTCAACTACTGTCTGAGTGTTTAGGGTTCCACGATAAAGACCCAGATGTTTCGAGTGAAAACGCTCCAGAATTTTGCTGCAAGAGTTGCCATTGGGAGGGTGCATTATTATGATCACGAGACCCCCCCTCTTTGAGAGAATGGGTTGGCTGAGGATGGGCATGAAATTCATATATAATATCTGTCTGTCAGTTTTTAGAAAAAAATAATGGAATACTACCGTAATGGCTTTTTTCATTGCCAACAGCTAATCAAGTGCGTATCAATAACATCAACACCAGATATCAGAATTCTTTTTTCATGCCCAGAACTTCCACTGATATTGGGGCAAGAGCCTTAAATGTAATGGGTCCGAGACTTTGGAACTCTTTACCCGCAATCTTAAGAAGCTGCCATACATTTACCCTCTTTTAAATCTCATCTTTTAAATCACCTACTTAATAAGTGATTTTAGTCTCATAATTATCCTCGCATAGGGTAGACGATGTGTATGTATGGTTGTTTTAATGCGTAAATATTTTGATTATGTGCTTTGTAAATTTTGTGGGTTCTATCTGGGTACCAGAGAGGAATTTCTAATTAATGTTACATTTTGACATTTGACATTTGTAAATAGAGTAATTATCATGTAATAGCCATTGTTGATGGAATAAAGTTTTTTTTTTTACTTTGACTTTTATGACTCTCTCTCTCTCTCTCTCTCTCTCTCTCTCTCTCTCTCTCTCTCTCTCTCTCTCTCTCTCTCTCTCTCTCTCTCTCTCTCTCTCTCTCTCTCTCTCTCTCTCTCTCTCTCTCTCTCTCATATATATATATATATATATATATATATATATATATATATATATATATATATATATATATATATATATATATATATATATATATATATATATATATATATAGATATAGATATAGATATAGATATAGATATAGATATATATATATATATATATATATATATATATATATATATATATATATATATATATATATATATATATATATATATATATATATATATATATATATATATATATATATATATATATATATATATATATATATATATATATATATATATATATATATATATATATATATATATATATATATATATATATATATATATATATATATATATATATATATATATATATATATATATATATATATATATATATATATATATATATATATATATATATATATATATATATATATATATATATATATATATATATATATATATATATATATATATATATATATATATATATATATATATATATATATATATATATATATATATATATATATATATATATATATATATATATATATATATATATATATATATATATATATATATATATATATATATATATATATATATATATATATATATATATATATATATATATATATATATATATATATATATATATATATATATATATATATATATATATATATATATATATATATATATATATATATATATATATATATATATATATATATATATATATATATATATATATATATATATATATATATATATATATATATATATATATATATATATATATATATATATATATATATATATATATATATATATATATATATATATATATATATATATATATATATATATATATATATATATATATATATATATATATATATATATATATATATATATATATATATATATATATATATATATATATATATATATATATATATATATATATATATATATATATATATATATATATATATATATATATATATATATATATATATTATTATTTTTTTTTTAAGAGTGTGACACCGGGACAGGCAGAAACTGCCCTCATCAACAAAGGCCCGGGCACGAGAAAATACCAAGACGAAGGAAAAGAAAAAGGTTAAGGGCAAGGCAGAGATGAGGTAATGTCACACAAAGGAAAGCGACAGACAGAAAAAAACAGTCAAAGTAAAGAGGACCCAGAGATATGGAGGACTAGGCTCTGAGATGACGATAGATCTGCTTTTTGAAGGATGAAAGGTCATAAGAATTAGGAAAGACAGAAGGAGGAAGAGAGTTCCAGAGTCTGGAAGTAGATGGGAAGAAGCAGTCGCTGCACCGACCAATCCGTGAGCTACAAATCTCCACACAGTACCAGTGAGAAGAGGCCGCTTGGCGAGTGTTACGCGGCCTCGGCAGTGGACGAGGGATGCAACTCGCCAACTCATCAGAGCAGCGATGGAAGTAGTAGCGATAGAAAAGCGAAAGGGAAGATACCTTAGGTCGAAGAGAGAGAGAATCCAGATTAGAAGTAAGAGAAGGATCATTAATGAGTCTGACTACCTTAGATTCAACCCTATCAAGAAGATAAGTAAAGGAAGAAGCACCCCAGATGTGTGAGCAGTATTCTAAGCAGGGTCGGATAAGACCTTTGTAAATTTTAAGTAACTGCAATGGGGAAAAGTAATAACGAAAACGAAACAAAACCCCCAATATTTGGATGAAGATTTAGAAATTTGGATTATGTGATTCCTCCAAGACAAGTTAGAGGCTATATGGATGCCGAATATATTGATAGAGTTAAGAGGGTAAATTTCATTAGTTTCGAAGACAATAGGGTTATCAGGAGGAGAGAAGATAAAGAGATAGCCAGAAACTGTGTCTTTGAGGCATTGAATTTAACTAAATTTTGAGTGCCCCATTCAGATACTCTCTGCAAATCGAAGTTAAGAGTAGAAGAAAGAGTGATACGAGATTGATTACGAGTAACAGATGAAGGTTGTGAAGAAAAGGCAGAGGAAAAGTGAAGGGTAGAATCATCAGCAAAGGCATGAAGAAGAGAGGAAGATGGGGATTGTAGAAGATCATTGATAAAGAGAAGGAAGAGAGTAGGTGAAAGAACAGAGCCCTGTGGAACACCTCTAGTAACAGAGAAAGGGCCATCAACAACTACAGATATAGAACGGTCAGTAAGAAAACTGGAAATCAAAGAACAGAAAGAAGGGGTAAAGCCATAGGTAGGGAGTTTGGCCAACAGAGCCTTGTGCCAGACTCTGTCAAAAGCCATAGAGATATCAAGAGCGACGACAAAGGATTTCCCATAGTTCCTCAGAGAAGATGACCATACATGAGTAAGATAGGACAGGAGATCACAAGTGGCTCTTGCGTTTTGGAAGCCTTGCTGGTGATCGAAGATAAGTGAGTTAGATTAAAGGTGTTCAAGATGTGAGCATTGAGCAAAGTTTCGAAAATTTTAGCAATAGAGGAGGTTAGAGCAATAGGTCGGTAGTTAGAAGGAATAGAGCGGTCACCCTTCTTAGGAACAGGTTGAAAACGAGCATGCTTCCAGATGAAGGATAGATATTGGTTGACAGAATGAAGCAAAAAAGATGGCAAAGCACAGGAGCCAGTTCATCTGCAAACTCCTTAAGGAACCTTGCAGGGATACCATCGGGACCAGATGCCTTGTTCGTCTTTAGCGAGCGAAGAACCTTATGAACTTTGCGTGAAGAAAAGATAAGAGAGGGCATAGGATTAGAGAGGGAAAAAGACTGAGGAACAGGTGTGCTGGAATCGTTGATAGAAAAGTTGGCAGAAAAATGAGAGCCAAAGAGAGTGGCTTTGTCAGTGGGAGAGCAAGCTATAGAGCCACAGAACGAATTAGAGGGGGAAAGCTTGAGTTACTGAAGTTTTTGGGGAGGTTTTTGGTTAAGGACCAGAAGCATTTGTCAGTGGGAGAGGAGTTAAGATCATCAACTTTCCTTCTTATAAAGGAAGCCTTAGACCTTCGAATCTGAGCAGTACAGCGATTCCTAGCTATAATAAAAGCAGAGTGAATTAAATCGGAAGGAGAGGCTTGGTAAGATAGGTGAGCCTGATTCCTAGTCTGGATAGCCATGGAGCAGGCACGGTCATACCAAGGTTTAAGGGGAGAGAAATTTTTGTAGAAGAGGGGATGTACGCCTCCATTCCCGCAGTCATGATCTCGGCAACTTTTAGAGCTACCTGATCAGGGTTGCGGGACTGAAAGCAGTAGTCATCCCATGGGAAATCAAAGAGAAAGTTATGCAAATTTTCATGTTGGGTTCGCTCGAAGTACCAAAGGCGGCGTCGAGTAGGAGTAATTGGTGGTGGGGGAGCGAAAATGGAAGAGACAGAGATCATAGAGTGGTCAGATTTACCAAGAGGGGAAAGCAAAGAATAAGAGTAGTTTGAAGGGTTAGAAGTAAATAATAGGTCAAGAATGTTTGCAGCATGTTCGTGACGATCAGGAACGCGAATAGGATATTTGATTATTTTCTCCAGATCGTGAGTAATAGAGAAAGCAAGGGCCTCACTTGCTACCACATCAGTGTGAGAAGAATGAAGCCACTCACTGTGGTGTACATTGAAGTCTCCAATGTAGAGAACTTCGGCATGTGGGTGAGAAGATAGCAAGTACTCATGGCACGAGGACAGATATTCAAAGAAAGACACAAAGTCGATGGAGTTTGGAGAACAGTAGCAGAAGCAAAGGATGATAGTGGTAACGGAGAGATAGACTTTTAGCCAGAGAACATCAAAGTCAGGAGATTCAAGGTCCATGAGCCTCACAGCAGGAGCGTTAGTGTTGCAGTATGCATAGACCCCACCTTTGGATCGAAAATGAGTATACAGATTATAGTGAGGGATTTGGAATGGGTCAGTGGAAGCATGTATAGACAACTGGATTTCATATAGGAGGAGGAGGTTAGGGAGGAAAGTGTCCAAGTGCTGTTCCACAGACGAAAGATTAGAGTTCAGCCCAGGAATGTTTGAATAGTGAAGAGTGAAATTAGCAGATCTATTGGGAGGTGCAAGGTTAAGAGCAGAACCATTACTACCACCAGGTGTGTCTGTCCTCAAGCCAATGGTGGAGTCAACACGATCGCCGGAGATTCTTCGCACCCCACTATGCCGGGTACTGGGGGCCATTAGTTGTGAACCTTCCATAAATGATAACAAATGTGAGGAAAAAGAAAGTAAAAGAGTCAGATGTGCAGAATGTTGTGACTTGTCAAATGTAATGGAATAGCAAGAGATGTGTGATGAATACACCAGAATATTCAGTGTAGATGAAGGCATGAGGAAAGAACCGTCCTGAATTAAGGCTCAACCTGGAACTGTCTGGAACAGTCCTAGTTGCATCCTAATACATTCAGTAGTAGTCTTTCAACGGGGGCTGGTGCCATGGCCAACCCACTAAGCATAATATGGTAGGAAAATCCCATTAAATAAAATAATGAATATATATATATATATATATATATATATATATATATATATATATATATATATATATATATATATATATATATATATATATATATATATATATATATATATATATATATTATTACATATATATATATATATATATATATATATATATATATATATATATATATATATATATATATATATATATATATATATATATATATATATATATATATATATATATATATATATATATATATATATATATATATATATATATATATATATATATATATATATATATATATATATATTATATATATATATATATATATATATATATATATATATATATATATATATATATATATATATATATATATATATATATATATATATATATATATATATATATATATATATATATGTATATATAAAGTAATTATTAATTTCGTGACCTTAACTGTCCACCTTCTCAAAATACAATCTTGTACTTTGAGAAGGTGGACAGTTAAGGTCACGAAAGTAATAAGTACTTTATATAATATATATATATTTTCGTTGCTTTACTTAATGGGCTTTTCCTCCCATATATATATATATATATATATATATATATATATATATATATATATATATATATATATATATATATATATATATATATATATATATATATATATATATATAGTATATATATATATATATGTGTGTGTGTGTGTGTGTGTGTGTGTGTGTGTGTGTGTGTGTATGTGTGTGTGTGTGTGAGCTATAGTTTTCCCTGACCGGGACTTGAACCTAAGACACATAGTTTCCGTGCCAAGGTGCTATGAACTACAATACTGATGTTCTAAAAGAGAAACGAACCTTTCAGCTTAACTGCTGTACTAGGAATGAATGCATTCTATCTGAATGCATTTTGTTTATATTACAGCTTAGACAAACATCACTCGTGGCTTCATTTTTCGCATTTAACTCGAATCTCAGCCATAAAGGCATTAATAATAATAACATAAAACACATTAGTATATGTGAAAACATAAATCATATTTTACCCCTGACCGGGAGTCGAACCTAAGACACGCAGTTACCGTGCTTAGGCACTTTCAACTACACCATTGAAGGTCTAAAAGAATAAAAATCTTACCGCTAAGCTGTTATACTAGGAATGAGCACATTCTATCTGAATGCCTTTTTGTTCGTATTACAGCTTCTCCTAAGCTCACTTGTGGTTTCATTTTTCGTATTTATTTCCAATCTCAGCTATATAGGCATTAATAATAATCAAATAAACACATTACTATATGTGAAAACGTGAATCATATTTAACCAATGACCGGGACTCGAAATTAAAATACATAATTACCATGCTTAGGCACTATCAACTACACCACTGAAGGTCTAAAAGAGAAACAAACCTTGCAGCTTAGCTCCTATACTAGGAATGGACGCATTCTTTCTTAATGCTTTTTGTTCATATTACAGCTTCATCCAAGCCTCACTTGTGGTTTCGTTTTCGCATTTATTTCAAATCCCAATCAATATAGGCATCAATGATAATCAAATAAGCACATTAACATACGTTGAAACATTAATCATATTTTACCCCTGACCTAGACTCGAACCTAAGACACATAATCACTCTATCAAGGCCCTACCAACTACACAACTAAAGGTCCAAAGAAAGAGAGTGGTTTAAATAAAATCTGAGGAGGGTTGTTAAAAATGCTTACATAATTGAGATTCTGTGTAAAAAAAAAACTCCTTCGTAATCAAGTCCCCCAAGGCTCTTGAAGTGATGGAGTAATTTTGGCAGAGAAAGTTCTCGACAACACTTCAGATATTCATACAATGAAATCTTTCTCCGTAAATCGGTCAACACTGGGAGCATCATGTGGTTTCGTTATATATGTATTATTTTCTAAAGCTTTAGTAAGCTCAGTAAACATAAACTCACGTAAGATATGACGCAAAAACTATATCGGAAGGGTATAACAGACAAATCTCATTTCATTTGTTCTGGAGAACATCCCAACAAGACATGACTTTTTTTTTTTATCCAAGCCAAAACCTATATTCTAAAGAAAGCAGAATAAGATTTTTCCTTTTATATTTGCTTTCAGTTAAGAATAGTCTCCTTACACTTGCAACTAAGAATTAATTAGAGGACTATGGATTCTATCCAAGTGAGTTTTACATTCTTTACGTACCATAATGCATTCTGTCTTACACTGCATATCCTTCTTTTCATTTACTGCGGTGGAAGAAAAGAATAACTACCCTGTTATCCCCTGCACGTCGTGAATGTCAACTAAATGAGGTGAAACGGGGAGATTGGCAGTCCCTCCCCTTTCGTAATATTTTTTTGCGAATACGCTATGACCCTTATAAAATAAAATATGACCTTATATGAAGAAAAGAAAAAAGTTGCATTATATATATATATATATATATATATATATATATATATATATATATATATATATATATATATATATATATATATATATATATATATATGTATATATATATATATATATATATATATATATATATATATATATATATATATATATATATATATATATATATATATATATATATATATATATATATATATATATATATATATATATATATATATATATATATATATACAGTTAAAATCCCGTTTGCACCGTGTGATTTTGAAAGATTAGTCTTTTCCTCTTAAGGAAAATGCGACGTGCCGATAAACGGCTGTAATCAGAGTCTGTCATTAGAGAATTTACCTCGAATAAGAATTTGTTGTGGATTTATCATCTTCAAGCAATTAGTAATGGATAAGGAAGCTGCATTATATAATTACAAGTATGAGAAAATCAACATATAATTTCAAATTATGTCTGAGCAATTCTCATACAGATAAGTTAACTTGCATATTCTAACTTAAAGAAAAGAAAAAATAACACCATTATTTAGATTAATTTCATGTTTCTACTCACGCAGATAGTTTAATATATCTATTCTGATCAATAAGCAAGTTCCATCTATATCCTTAAGGTAAGTTCGGATAACAAGAGGAAAGGAATAACAGAATTAGCATATATTATGTGTAAGCTCTACTGATAATTTCCATTAGATTAGCTATAATATTCTAAACAGAGGCTTGGAACTGGTGGATGAGGATGTAAGGTTGTGGAAATTGAATCAGTTGCTATTTGCGGATGATACTGAACTGGTGGCTGATACTGAGCATGAACTGAATCATTTGGTGATTGAGTTTATTAGTGTGTTTGAACGAAGAAAGTTGCGGGTGGATATTGGTAAAAGTAAAATCATGAGCTGCACGAAGAGTGTTAATGTTGGCAGATTAAATGTAGGAGTGAATGGGGAGTTATTTGAAGAAATTGAGAGTTTTTTGTATCTGGTGTATCATGTATAAAGGAATGGTCGAGTGGATGTAGAGGTAAATAACGGTTTGAAGGAAGCAAGTATATGTTTAGGTGGGTTGAAAAATGTAATGAGAAATAGATATTTGAGAATGAATACAAAGAGAAGGATATATGAAGGTGTGATTGTACCGAAAGCATTGTATGGAGCAGAGACTTTGAAAGCAAGAGAGGATGAAATGAAAAAGTTGAATGTAATGAGGATAAGGTGTTTGAGAAGTATGTTTGGTGCATCTAGAATAGGGTAAGAATTGAGGATGTTAGGCAGAGAACGGGTGTTGGAATGAAGTTGTCGGACAAAATTGATCAGAGTGTTGAGTTGGTTTGGACACATGGAAAGGATGAGTGATGAATGAATATATATATATATATATATATATTATATATATATATATATATATATATATATATATATATATATATATATATATATATATATATATATATATATATATATATATATATCGCTTCATTCACAAAATGACTTACCTCCACATCCACTCGTCAATTTCTGGATACATGCGATCCTGGATACTCAAAATTTTAACTACTTCAAGTAACTCTCCATTCACCTCTTTACTCAATCTACTAACATTAGCACTCCTCGTGCATCTCATGGCTTTACTTTTACCAATATTCTCTAGCAACTCCTTCTATCACACATCCTAACAATCTCAGTCTCTAAACGATTCAATTCATTCTCAGTATTAGCTACCAGTGCTGTGTCATCAACAAAACAATTGATTCAATTTCCACTCACTCTCTAATTCCAAGCCTCTGTCTAATACTCTTTCATTTATTTACCATACCAGCTACATTTATATACATATTGAACAACTACGGCGACATTTCACAACCTTGACATAACCCTACTTATTGCTTCTCTATCATTCTCCTCACCAAATATTGGCATTCGCCATTCGTTTCCCACAGGCATAAGCTCTGAGTCTCTATCATCATCCTCATTTAGCATCTACTAGCAATTGCACATCTGCTCCTTTCACCCTCTCCTCCCTGCCACACTTACCTTACCTCACTCTTTTCATTTACTTCCATGCCATTCCCGATTCTCACACATACTCTACTATTTATGTAAAAACTCTTGACCCCATTCAATCAGCTTCGACTTATTCCATACAATGGCAACACTCCACTACGCCTCTCTAACAACATTATCGTGCTCCTTCTCTAAATCCATGAAGGCCCAAGCAGTTATCCTACCTATCTCAAAGAATTTATTACACACCTGTCTTACCACAAGCACTTGATCCACACATCCTCTTCCTCTCCTGAACCCACACTGTTTTTTTTTCCAGTCAGTCTCTCTGTATCTTTGCTAATTCTCTAAATTAACACTTTTCCATAAACCTTACCAACTACACTCAAAAAACTAATTCCTCTAAAACTACTACACTCATACTGATCTCTTTTTCCTATATAAAGTGGAACTACACATGCATTCCTAATCAACTGGAACCCTCCCTTTCCTAAAGCATACCTTCAACAACCTAACCATCAATTTCACTAATGCTTCCCCACCTTTTAAACACTATTCTAAATGACACTCAATTTACCCTTGTGCTTTACCAGCTTCCATCGCTCTCCATGCCAAATGTACCTCTTCTTTTGTTATTGCTGTATCATTCACATCACCCAACATTGGCATTCTCCAAGCATTTCCCAAATCCATAATCTCTGCCTCTACATCATCTTCCTAATTAATCAGTTCCTTGAAATAGTCAGTCCATCTCTCTTTCACCTTTATTTCTTCTACTAGCAATTGCCCAGCTGCTCCTTTCACCCTCTCCTCCCTACAAGACTCTCCTCTCCTCTCTCTTTTCACTCTCTTCCAAAACATCGTTTAATTTTTTTCTAAATTCACAGACAAGCTCCTACCTCACCTTTCATCCACTTATCTCTTCACCACGCACTTCGCTAATCTCTTCTTTGCAATATGCTATTTATATGATTCAACATTACCTATCTGCAATCATACATCAAATGCCTGCTTCTTTTCAGCCACTACTGCACTCACGTCCTCATTCCACTATTCACTACTATTCCTTTAACTTCCACCTGCTTCTCTCCTTCCACACACTGAGTCTGCACACTTCATAACATAACATACACACACACACACAAATACATACACACACACACACACACACACATATATATATATATATATATATATATATATATATATATATATATATATATATATATATATATATATATATATATATATTGGCAGTAAATTTTCTTGTAAACATAGTTTGTTGAATACTACCGATGTTTTTGCATTCGCAATTTTCTTGTATAACTTTTACAAAGTTCTTACAATAACTTTTCCATTATTATTGAGACTATATTATAAGTCGTAAAGAGAATTCATAGCGTTTTGTGCAACTTCGTACATTTTAAAATGATTATCTATTTAGTAGTGGATGGAGGTTATATATGATATCTAATATCCACCTTTAGTTTATATATAAAGAGGCAGTGCAAACAACCATTCACCATTATTTCATTTAATGCTATTACATTTATATTTATTTCTAGGAAAATACTCCCAATCTCCCCTCTTTTTACATTCACTCCTTCCATTTTTAGCCACACTGAAAGACTCAATCATTAGACATGACGCTGGTACTTTACTGCCAACACCCTCGTGTGTAGTTAGGATCTCTGCCATAGGAAATATAAAGGGAGATTCCCTGTCCCATCGCTCTGTACCATTTAGTCCGCTACAATGACCTACAATTGAGCACGGATGCTATTTCTTGTCGACAGCAAAGGTGAAAGAAAGGAGAATATTCTGAGTGAGAGAGAGAGAGAATAAGATTCGTAGGCAGAGGTAGAGCACCATCTTACTAGGATAAAATCTATTAATATTGCAATGTTTCATATATATATTTATATATATATAAATATATATATATATATATATATATATATATATATATATATATATATATATATATATATATATACATATATATATATATATATATATATATATATATATATATATATATATATATATATATATATATATATATATATATATATATATATATATATATATATATATATATATATATTATATATATATATATATATATATATATATATATATATATATATTATACATATATATATATATATATATATATATATATATATATATATATATATATATATATATATATATATATATATATATATATATATATATATATATATATATATATATATATATATATATATATATATATATATATTAATATTTTGTTTAGAGGT
Source organism: Halocaridina rubra (assembly GCA_037179515.1). Lineage (NCBI taxonomy): Eukaryota > Metazoa > Arthropoda > Malacostraca > Decapoda > Atyidae > Halocaridina > Halocaridina rubra. The sequence continues at coordinate 40,839 of JAXCGZ010002304.1, read as the reverse complement.
CATAAGATAATTCAGTAAATATAGTATATTTTATTTGTTTTTTCTAAATCTTTCAATATAATTAAAAGAAACAAAATCAACTATATAACTAATTAGATGTAATGAAAGGCCTTTGCAAATATATCTATAGGAAGAGATTTTGATTAATTCTTTCTGTCTCAAGATATGAATATTGGACAACACCGAGACAGAATATTGAATGAAAACCAAGGATCTTTACGCCGACAGAGGAAGAGCTAGAAGAGCACGATTGGCAGGAAATATAAAGTCTAAGAGATAACACCCACGAAATAAGGCCTTATGCACATACTAAGAAGAGCTTGACGTACGCATTTTGATGCTGAAATTTAATTTAAAGATTCATGCGAAGAGTTAGACAAGAGTCTTTTATACCCGTAAAAATACAAAATCATGAAGAAGTAAAATAAGAGCCAGAAGAAGAAGAAGAAGAAGAAGAAGAAGAAGAAGAAGAAGAAGAAGAAGAAGAAGAAGAAGAAGAAGAAGAAGAAGAAGAAGAAGAAGAAGAAGAAGAAGAAGAAGAAGAAGAAGAAGAAGAAGTAATATGATTATTTTTTTTGTAATAATAATAATAATAATAATAATAATAATAATAATAATAATAATAATAATAATAATAATAATAATAATAATAATATAAATATGTATAATAATAATAATAATAATAATAATAATAATAATAATAATAATAATAATAATAATAATAATAATAATAATAATAATAATAATAATAATAATAATAATAATAAAAATAATAATAATAATAACAATCATTATTATTATTATTATTATTATTATTATTATTATTATTATTATTATTA
>JAXCGZ010002304.1:22500-25000 GCA_037179515.1 Halocaridina rubra | reverse complement strand
CACAGTTTCTATCCTCTCTGCAATCCTATATATCAGTATCTTACCATGCACTTTTCCTACCACATTCAACAAGCTTATACCCCTAAAATTACTGCATTCATACACATCTCCCTTACCTTTGTATAGGGGCAGTATACAAGCAATCACCCATTCCACTGGCTCTATTGATAACATAAAGCATATATTAAAAACTCTCACTAACTATTCCAATGCAGTCACACCCCCTTCTTTCAAAATCTCCACTCTCACACCATCCATTCCAGGTGCTTTACCTGCTTTTGCTTCACACAGTGCCCTTTTCCACCTCCTCTCTTGTAATCTCTCTCTCATTTTCATCTCCCGTTACTGACAATTGAACACCCCCCACTGCCACTATAGCAGCCTTTCTATCTTCCTCAACATTCAGGAAACACTCATAATATTCTCCCCATCTTTTCCTTGCATCGTTCCCTCTTAACATCTGTCCATTCACATCTTTCACTGTCTCTTGCATCTTCGATCCACCCTCCCTTACTCTCTTCACCTCTTTCCAAAACTTCTTTTTATTCTCCTCATATAACCTACTAAAATCCTGTCCCCACCTAACATTTGCCAACCTCTTCTCTTCCCTACCTTAAGCTTGGTTTCCACATTTTTCTCCATATATCTTTCATACTTTTCCTTACTGTTACACTGCAGCCATTCCTCAAAAGTCCTCTTTTTCTCTTCATTCCACCACTCATTGCCTCTCCTCATGCCACCTCCAACATATCTCTTCCCACACACATCACTTGCATGTCCCACAAAACATTCTTACATCAACCTCCCTCCTCCTCTAACTCCCCAACTTCTCTTCTTTCACCCTCTCATATGCCACTTTCAACCTTTCCTTATATTCCTGTCTCTTCTCTGGCTTTTTCAACTCTTCCACCTTCACCATTTCCCTTCTACATCCCCCCAATCTATTTCCCCACTCTTTTGCTACTATCACTTTTGCTTCAACCAAAAAAGGATCAGACATCCCAGCAGCCACACCCCTAAATACATGCACATTTTTCACTCTACCAATTATAATAATAATAATAATAATGATAATAATAATGATAATAATAATAATAATAATAATAATAATAATAATAATAATAATAATAATAATAATAATAATAATAATAATAATAATAATAATAATAATAATAATAATAATAATAATTATAATAATAATAATAATTATAATAATAATAATAATATTAATAATAATAATAAAAATAATAATAATAATAATAATAATAATAATAATAATAATAATAATAATAATAATAATAATATCATTAATAATAATAGTGATAACAATAATAATAATAGTAATAATAATAATAATAATTATAATAATACTACTACTACTACTACTACTACTAATAATAATAATAATAATAATAATAATAATAATAATAATAATAATAATAATAATAATAATAATAATAATAAAGATAATATTGATAATAATAATAATAATTATTTATCTACCTTGGCTGTCTCCCCCAATTGGAGGGTAGCCGACATCAAAAAATAAACAATAAGGGGATTACATTGCTCTATGAGAATTGACGAGGGAGCTAGCAACCGTTCAGAGGGAACTACTGGAGAGCCACAGCCCATCCTCCTGGCTCTTCCACAACCTGCGTCGCTTCAAAAATGCCAAATTTTCTATTGCCCCTACCACAGGGCTACCTCTGTAAAATGCAGCCCATGGTGACAGCAGATGCCCATCAGAGCTGCATCACAATCGCTCGCCACTCACTCCTATTCCTAGCACTCTCACTTACTTGCCTCACATCCTTCCTCTTATCATTCATGGCTCTCCTTACTCCATCCATCCACCCAAACTTAGGCCTCTCTCTAGCATTTAACCCATCAACTTTTGCATTCATCGCCTTTTCCAGCATTCTTTCATCATCCATCCTTTAAACATGGCCAAACCATCTAAGGACATTCATATCTACTCTGCCTGCAAATTCTTTCCTCACACTTGTTCTTGCTCTCACCGTTTCATTCTTAACTTTATCCAGCCATGATACACCAATCGTACTCTTCAGGCATCTCATCTCAAACACATATAGTTTTCATGTTTCACTTACTTTCATACCCCATAACTCTGATCCGTATATTACAGTTGGCACAATGACTTTCTCATACAAAACTTTCTTAACATTCATTTCCAACCCACTAATCATTATCACTTCTTTCAACGCACCCAACACTTTACATACTTCATTCACTCTGTGACACATCTGCTTCCACTCCACCATTTGCAGCTATAATCGAGCATAAATACTTAAACTGATGAACTTCCACAAGTTTCTCTCCATTCAACTTAGCATTCAATCCAGCACCAGCCTCATTTCTTGTACACCTCATAACCTTACTCTTTCCCACATTCACCCGCAACTTCCTTCCTCACTCACCATTCCAAATTTTGTCACTAACTGACACAGCTTCTCCTCTGAATCTGCCAACAGCACAG
>JAXCGZ010002304.1:0-12500 GCA_037179515.1 Halocaridina rubra | reverse complement strand
AGCTGCCTCTCTATCCACCTCAAAATTCAGCAAGCACTCAAAATATTCTCCACATCTTTTCCTTGCAACGTTCCCTCTTAACATCTATCCATTCATATCTTTCACGGTCTTGTATCCTCTATCTACCCTTCCTTACTCTCTTCACTTCTTTCCAAAGCTTCTTTTTATTCTCCTCATGTGACCTACTAAATCCTATCCCCACCTAACATTTGGCAATCTTCTTTCTCCCTCTATATTCTGCTTGGTTTCCACATTTTTCTCCCTATATCTTTCATACTTCTCCCTACTGCTACACCGCAGCCATTCCTCAAGAGCCCTCTTTTTCTCTTTCACCTTCATTTTCACCCCTTCATTCCACCTCTTGCTGCCCCACCTCATGCCACCTCCAACAAACCTCTTTCCACACACATCACTTGCATGTCCTGCAACACATTCTTTCATCAACCCACCTTCCTCCTCTAACTCCCCAACTTCTTTTTCTTTCACCCAGTCATATACCTCTTTCAACCTGTCCTGATATTCCTGTCTCTTTGGCTTTTCCAACTCTTCCTCCTTCTCCATTTCCCTTCTACATCCCACACTCTATTTCCCCACTCTTTTGTTACTACCCCCTTTGCTTCAACCAAAAACTTATCAGACATCCCAGCAGCCACACCCCTAAATGCATGCATATCTTTCACTCTACCAATCATGCTCTTTGCTACTAACAAATAATCCATCAATGCTCTTTATTTCACTCTTCTATTTGTCACTCTCATCCATGTATACTTATTTATTACCTTCTTGAAACAAACTATTACCTATCACCAACTCTTGCTCCACACACATATCTAACAGTCCCTCGCCACTCTCATTCCCACCTGGTACCCCATGCTTTCCTGCAATACCTTCTACCTCTCCATCATCGACTCCGGCATTCAAAGTCATGCAACATATCTACATAGTTCCTTTTACTACGACCATCCACACACCTATTTAACCCATTCCAAAATGTATCCCTCTCTTTCTCACTTCTCTCACATCCTTGCCCATACACACTAAGAAAAGGTCAACATTCCCTACCAATCATAGCCTTCACCCACATCATCCTAGGTGACACTCTTTTCCATTCCCCTACCATTTTTACCATCCATTCATTCAGCAATAATCCAACACCTATTCTCGCTCTCCCACTTTCAACCCCAGACACCCTACGTGTCACATCACCAAATGCCACTTCTCCATTGCCTTTCATCTTCGTCTCACACAATGCCAATACATCCATCCTCCTCCTACGAAATATATATCCAATCTCACATCTTTTAATTTCTATCGTACTACAACCACGCACATTTAGACACCCTAAAACTAGTGTTAGGGGAGAAGTTATTCTCCCCTCTACTCCCCTTCTTCATTGACGTCTCACGGGAGGTTAATACTACGGGGGGGATTTCCAGTCCCCTCTCCCGGTCAACTTTTAGTCACCTCTAACGACATGCAAGGAATAATAATAATAATAATAATAATAATAATAATAATAATAATAATAATAATAATAATAATAATAATAATAATAATAATAATAATAATAATAATAATTATAATAATAATAATGATAATAATAATAATAATAATAATAATAATAATAATAACAATAATAATAATAATAATAATAATAATAATAATAATAATAATAATAATAATAATAATAATAATAATAATAAAAGTAAAAATAATTATAATAATATAATAATAATAATAATAATAATAATAATAATAATAATAATAATAATAATAATAATAATAATAATAATAATAATAATATTAATAATAATAATATTAATAATAATAATAATAATAATAATAATAATAATAATAATAATAATAATAATAATAATAATAATAATAATATATAATAATAATAATAATAATAATAATAATATTAATAACAATAATAATAATAATAATAATAATAATAATAATAATAATAATAATAATAATAATAATAATAATAATAATAATAATAATAATAATAATTATAATAATAACAATAATATTGATAATAATAATAATAATAATTATCTATCTACCTTAGCTGCCTCCCCTAACTGGGGGATGGCCGACATAAAAAAAAGAAACAATAAGGGGATTACTTTGCTCTATGGGCAATGACAAGGGAGATATCACAGTCCATCATCCCGGCTCTTCCACAACCTGCGTTACTTCATAAATGCCAACTCCTCTACTGCCCCTACCACAGGACTACCTCTTTAAAATGAATCCCCATGGTAACAGCAGATGCCCTTTAGAGCTGTATCACAATCGCTCGCCACTCATTCCTATTCCTAGCACGCTCGCTTTCTTCCCTCACATCCATCCTTTTCTCATTCAGGGCTCTCCTTACTCCATCCATCTATCCAAACCTAGGCCTCCCTCTAGTATGTTGCCCATCAACTTTCGCATTCATTACCTTTTTCGGCAGTCTTTCATCATCTATCCTTTCCACATGGCCAAACAATCTCAGAACATTCATATCTGAGAGTCTGGATGCAAATTCTCTCCTCACACTTGTTCTTGCTCTCACCACTTCCTTCCTAACCCTATCCACCCAAGATACACCAATCATACTCCTCAGGCATTTCATCTCAAAAACATTTATTTTGGTGTTTCCCTTAATTTCATCCCCCATAACTCTGATCCGTATATCACAGTTGGCACAACCACTTTCTCATACAAAACTTTCTTAACATTCACTTCCAACCCTCTATTCTTCATCATTCCTTTCAACGCACCCAACACTTTACATCCTTCATTCACTCTGTGACACACTTCTGCTTCCACTCCGCCATTTGCAGATATAACCGAGCCTAAATACTTAAACAGATCAACTTCCTCAAGTGTCTCTCCATTCAACATAGCATTCAATCCAGCACCATCCTCATTTCTTGTACACCTCATAACCTTACTCTTTCCCACATTCACTCGCAACTTAAATCTCTCACACACCATTACAAATTCTGACACTAAATGACACAGCTTCTCCTCTGAATCTGCCACCAGCACAGTATCATCAGCATACAGCAACTGATTCAGCTCCCACTCGTTATCATCCCAGTCTACCATTCTCAAACCTCGACCACGCACTCGCTCATTCACCTCTTTTACGACTTCATCAATATGCAAATTGAACAGCCATGGTGACATCACACATACCTGTCTCAGTCCCAAATTCACTGACAACCACTCACGCACTTCATTCCCTACCTTAACACAAGCTTTAATGCCCTAATATAAACTTTCCACTGTATGCAACAGTTTGCCATCAGTTCCATATAACCACAAAATATTCCACATTGCCTCTCTATCAACTCTATGATATGCTTTCTCCAGATCCTAAAATGCAAAATACACATCCTTACACTTTGATAAATATATCTCATATAGTTGCCTAACTATAATAATCTGGTCTTTGCAACCTTAACTTCTCCTAAAACCATTCTGCACTTCTGCGATCACATTTTCTGTTTAATCCCTAATCCTATTAATCAGTATCCTACCATACACTATTCCTACCACACTCAACAAAGTTACACCCCTAAAATTACTGCACTCATACACATCTCCCTTTCCTTTGCATAGGGGCACTATACAAGCAATCACCCATTCTACTGGTACCAATGACAGCATAATGCATATATTAAACTCTCACTTACTATTCCAAAGCAGTCACACCCACTTCTATCAACATCTCCAGTTTTTTACCATCCATTCCAGGTGCTTTACCTGCTTTTGCTTTATACAATGCATCTTTCACCTCCTTTCTTGTAATGTCTCTCTCATTTTCATCTCCCATTACTGGCACTTGAACACCCCCCACTGCCACTATAGCTGTCTCTCTGTCCTTCTCAAAATTAAGCAAGCACTCAAAATATTCTGTCAATCTTTTCCTTGCATCGTTCCCTCCTAATATCTATCCATTCTCATCTTTAACTGATTCCTCCATCTTTGATCCACACTTCCTTACTTTTTTTTCTTCTTTCCAAAACTTCTTTTTACTCTACTCATATGACCTACTAAAATCCTGTCCACACCTAACATTTGGCAACCTCTTCTCTTCATCTACGTTCCCCTTGGTTTCCACATTTTTCTTCCTATAACTTTCATACTTCTCCCTACTGTTACACTGCAGCCATTCCTCAAAAGCTCTCTTTTTCTCTTCCACCTTTATTTTCACCCCTTCATTCCACCACTCATTGCCCCTCCTCATGCCACCTCCAACAAACCTCTTTCCACACACTTCACTTGCATGTCCCGCAACACATTCTTTCACCAACCCCTCATCCTCCTCTAACACTCCGACTTCACTTTCTTTCACAAAGTCATATGCCTCTTTCAACCTGTCCTGATATTCCTGTCTCTTCCCTGGCTTTTTCAACTCTTCCACCTTCACCATTTCCATTCTAAATCCCCTCCACTCAATTTCACCACTCTTTTGCTACTACCACTTTTGCTTCAACCAAATTATGATCAGACATCCCAACAGTCACACCCCTAAATACATGCATATCTTTCATTCTAGCAATCATGCTCTTTGGTACCAATAAATAATCCATCAATGCTTTTTCTTTCACTCTTCTATTTGTCACTCTCATCAATGTATACTTATTTGTTAACTTCTTGATAAAACTATTACTTATCACCAGCTCTTGCTCCACACACATATCAAGCAGTCCCTCGCCACTCTCATTCCCACCTGGTACCCCATACTTTCCTACAATACCTTCTACCTCTCCATCATCCACTCCGGCATTCAAGTCATGCAACACAGCTACATAGTTACTTCTACTACGACCATCAACACACATAGTTAATTAATTCCAAAATTCATTTCTCTCTTCCTCACTTCTCTCATATCCTGGCCAATACTCACTAAGAAAAGGTCAATATTCATTTCCTATAAAAGCCCTCACCCACATCAGCCATGATGACACTTTAATCTTTTCCACTACCATATTTACCATCCATTCACTCAGCAATAATCCAACACCTTCTCTCGCTCTTCCCCTTTCAAACCCAGACACCCTACCTCTCACATCACCAAATGCCACTTTTCCTTTTCCTTTTTTCTTCGTCTCCCACAATGCCAATACATGCATCCTATCCTACCAAATATATATCCAATCACATCTTTTGCTCTCTATCGTACTACAAGGACACACATTTAGACAACTCAAAACTAGTGTTTGGGGAGAAGTTATTGTCCCCTCTACTCCCCTTCCTCTTTAACGTCTCACAGGAGATTAATACAAGGGGGGGATTCCCAGTCCCCTCACCCATTTACTTCAAGTTACCTCTTACAACATGCAGGGAATAATAATAATAATAATAATAATAATAATAATAATAATAATAATAATAATAATAATAATAATAATAATAATAATAATTATGATAATAATAATAATAATAATAATAATAATAATAATAATATTAACAATAAAAAATAAAAATAAAATTAATAATAATAATAATAATAATAATAATAATAATAATAATAATAATAATAATAATAATAATAATAATAATAATAATAATAATAATAATAAAAATAATAATAATAATAAAAATAATAATAAAAATAGTAATAATAATAATAATAATAATAATAATAATAATAATAATAATAATAACAATAATAATAATAATAATAATAATAATAATAATAATAATAATAATAATAATAATAATAATAATTATAATAATAATAGTAATAATTATAATGATATTAATAATTATAATAACAATAATGATAATGATTATAATAATAATAAAAATCATTATTTAAATTATTATTATAATTTTTATTATTATAATTATTATTATTATTATTATTATTATTATTTTTATTATTATTATTATTATTATTATTATTACTACTACTGCCAATACTTCTATTACTACTACTATTACTATACTGCTACTACTGCTACTATTGCTGCTAGTACTAATAATAATAATAATAATAATAATAATAATAATAATAATAATAATAATAATAATAATAATAATAATAACAATAATAAAAATAATAATAATAATAATAATAATAATATTAAAAATAATAATAATAATAAAAATAAAATAATTAATAATAAAAGTTATTATAACAATAATAATAATAATAATAGTAATAATAATAATAATAATAATAATAATAATAATAATAATAATAATAATAATAATAATAATAATAATAATAATAATAATAATAATAATAATAATAATAATAATAATAATAATAATAATTATAATAATAATAATAATAACTATACTAATGATAATAATAATAATAATTATTTATCTACCTTGGCTGTCTCCCCCAATTGGGGGATAGCCGACATAAAAAAGAAACAATAAGGGGATTACTTTGCTCTATGGGCAATGATAAGGGAGATAGCGATCATTCAGATTGCATTACTGGGGTGCCACAGTCCATCCTCCTGGCTCTTACACAACCTGCGTTGCTTGATGAATGCCAACTCCTCTACTGCCCCTACCACAGGGCTACCTCTGTAAGATGCAGCGACATGGCAACAGTAGATGCCCATCAGAGCTGCATCACAATTGCTCGCCACTTATTCCTATTCCTAGCACGCTCACTTGCTTCCCTCACATCCTTCCTCCTATTATTCATGGCTCTCCTTACTCCATCCATCCACCCAAACCTAGGCCCCCCTCTAGCATTTAACCCACCAACTTTCGCATTCATCACTTCTTTCGGCAGTCTTTCATCATCCATCCTTTAAACATAGCCAAACCATCTCAGAACATTCATATCTACTCTTCCTGCAAATTCTCTTCTCACACTCGTTCTTGCTCTCACCACTTCATTCCTAACCCTATCCAACCGAGATACACCAATCATACTCCTCAGGCATTTCATATCAAACATATTTAGTTTCCAAGTTTCACTTACTTTCATACCCCATAACTCTGATCCGTATATCACAGTTGACACAACCACCTTCTTATATAAAAATTTCTTAACATTCACTTCCAACCCACTATTCGTCATCACTCCTTTCAACGCACCCAACACTTTACATCCTTCATTCATTCTGTGACACACATCTGCTTCCACTCCACCATTTGCAGATATAACCGAGCCTAAATACTTAAACAGATCAACTTCCTCAAGTGTCTCTCCTTTCAACATAGCATTCAATCCAGCACCATTCTTCATTTCTTGTACAACTCATAACCTTACTCTCTCCCACATTCACTCGCAACTTCCTTCTCTTACACACCATTCCAAATTCTGATGCTAACTGACACAACTTTTCCTCTAAATCTGCCACAGCCACAGTATCATCTGCAAACAGCAACTGATTCAACTCCCATTCGTTATTATCCCCTCTACCATTCTCATACCTCGACCACGCACTCGCTCATTCATCTCTTTTACGACTTCATCAATATACAAATTGAATAGTCATGGTGACATCACACATCCTTGTCTCAGTCCCACACTCACTGGAAACCACTCATTCACTTCATTCACTACCCTAACACAAGCTCCACTGCCCTCATACAAACTCTCCACTGCATGCAACAGTTTACAATCAATTCCATATAACCTCAAAATAATCCACATTGCATCTCTATCAGCTGTATCATACGCTTTTTCCAGATCCAAAAATGGAAAATACACATTCTTAACCATTGATAAATATATTTCACATAGTTGCCTAACTATAAAAATCTGATCTATACAACCTCTACATCGAAAACCACTCTGCACTTCTGCGATCACATTTTCTGTCTTATCCCTAATCCTATTAATCAGTATCCTACCATACACTTTTCCTACCACACCCAAGAAAGTTGCACCCCTAAAATTACTGCATTCATACACATCACCCTTATCTTTGTATAGGGGCACTATATAAGCAATCACCCATTGCACTGGCACCAATGACAACATAAAGCATTTATTAAACACTCTAACTAACCATTCCAATGCATCACAACCCCTTCTTTCAACATCTTCGCTTTCATACCATCCATTCCAGGTGCTTTACCTGCTTTTGCTTCATACAATGCCCCTTTCACCTCCTTTCATGTAATGTCTCTCATTTTCATATCCTATTACTGGCACTTGAACACCCTCCACTGCCACTATAGCTGCCTCTCTATCCTCCTCAAAATTCATCAAGCACTCAAAATATTCTGCCCAATTTTCCTTGCAACATTCCCTCTTAACATCTGTCCATTCACATCTTTCATTGTCTCCTCCATCCTTGACTCACCCTTCTTTACTTGCTTCACTTCTTTCCAAAACTTCTTTTTACTCTCTTCATATGACCTACTAAAATACTGTCCCCACCTAACATTAGGCAACCTCTTCTCTTCCTCTATGTTTTGCTTGATTTCCACATTTTTCTCCCTATATCTTTCATACTTCTCCCTACTGCTACACTGCTGCCATTCTTCAAAAGCCCTCTTTTTCTCTTCCACCTTTATTTTCACCCCTTCATTCCACCACTCATTGCCCCTCCTCATGCCACCTCCAACAAACCTCTTTCCACACTCGTCATTTGCATGTTCTGCAACACATACTTTCACCAACCCCCATTCCTCTCTAACTCCTCAACTTCTCTTTTTTGCACCCTGTCATATGCCTCTTTCAACCTGTCCTGATATTCCTGTCTCTTCTCTGGCTTTTTCAACTCTTCCACCTTCACCATTTCCCTTCTATATTCCCCCACTCTATTTCCCCACTCTTTTGCTACTACTACTTTTGCTTCAACCAAAAAATGATCAGACATCCCAGCAGCCACACCCCTAAATGCATGCATATCTTTCACTCTACCTATCATGCTCTTTGATACCAATAAATAATCCATCAATGCTCTTTCTTTTACTCTTCTATTTGTCACACTCATCAGTGTATACTTATTTATTAACTTCTTCTTGAAAAAACTATTACCTATCACCAACTCTTGCTCCACTCACATATCTAACAGTCTCTCGCCGCTCTTATTCCCACCTGGTACCCCATACTTACCTATAATACCTTCTACCTCTCCATCATCCACTCCGGCATTCAAGTCATGCACCACAGCTACATAGTTCCTTCTACTACGACCATCCACACACCTAGTTAACTCATTCCAAAATTAATTCCGCTCTTCCTCACTTCTCTCACATCCTGGCCCATACGCACTAAGAAAAGGTCAACATTCCCTACCTAACCAAGCTCTCACCCACATCAGCTTAGATGACACTTCTTTCTTTTCCCGTACCATATTTAACATCTATTCGCTCAGCAATAATCCAACACTTTCTCTCTCTTTCCCCCTTTCAACCCCAGACACCCTACCTGTCACATCACCAAATGCCACTTCTCCTTGTCCTTTTATCTTCGTCTCACACAATGCCAATACATCCATCCTATCCTACGAAATATATATCCAATCTCATATCTTTTGCTCTCTATTGTACTACAACCACACACATTTAGACAACTCAAAACTAGAGTTTGGGGAGAAGTTATTCTCCCCTCTACTCCCATTCTTCTTTGACGTCTCACAGGAGGTTAATACAAGGGGGGGATTCCCAGCCCCCTCGCCCATCCACTTTAAGTCGCCTCTTACGACATGCAGGGAATAATAATAATAATAATAATAATAATAATAATAATAATAATAATAATAATAATAATAATAATAATAATAATAATAATAATAATAATATTAATAATAATAACAATATTAATAATAATAATAATAAAAATAATTTAAATAATAATTAAAAAAATATTAACAATAAAAAAATAATAATAAAAATGATAATAATAGTAATAATAATGATAATAATAATAATAATAATAATAATAATAATAATATAATAATAATAATAATAATAATAATAATAATAATAATAATAATAATAATAATAATAATATTAATAATAAAAATAATAATAATAATAATAATTATAATAATAATAATAATAATAATGATAATAATAATAATAAAAATAATAATAATAATAATTATAATAATAATAATAATAATAAAAATAATATTTATAATAATATTTGTAATAATAAAAAGGACATTGATAATAATAATAATATAGCTAAGAAAAATAATAATAATAATAACAATAATAATAATAGTAATAACAATAATAATAATAATAATAATAATAATAATAATAATAATAATAATAATAATAATAATAATAATAATAATAATAATAATAATAATAATAATAATAATAATAATAATAATAATAATAATAATAATAATAATAATAATAATAATAATAATAATAATAATAATAATAATAATAATAATAATAATAATAATAATAATAATAATAATAATAATAATTATAATAATAATAATAATAATAATAATGATAGTAATAATAATAATAATAATAATAATAATAATAATAATAATAATAATGATAGTAATTATAATAATAATAATAATAATAATAATTATAATAATAATAATAATAATAATAATAATAATAATAATAATAATAATAATAATAATAATAATAATAATAATAATAATAATAATAATAATAATAATAATAATAATAATAATGAAAATGATGATAATAATAATAATCAAAATAATTATTTTTATTATTATTATTATTATTATTATTATTATTATTATTATTATTATTATTATTATTATTATTATTATTATTATTATTATTTTTATTATTCACTACTACTTCTACTACTTCTGCTACTACTACTACTACTACTACTACTACTACTACTACTACTACTACTACTACTACTAATAATAATAATAATAATAATAATAATAATAATAATAATAATAATAATAATAATAATAATAATAATAATAATAATAATAATAATAATAAAAATAGTAATAATAATAATAAAGTAAAAATAATAATAATAATAATAATAATAATAATAATAATAATAATAATAATAATAAAGTAAAAATAATATCAGTAATACAGTAAAAATTATTATAATAATAATAATAATGATAATAATAATAATAATGATAATAATAATAATAATAATAATAATAATAATAACACTGATACTATTGATAATAATAATAATAATTATCTATCTACCTTGGCTGTCTCCCCTAATTGGGGGATAACCGACATAAGAAATGAAGTAATAATGGATTACTTTGCTCTATGAGCAATGACAAGGGAAATAGCGATCGTTCAGATGGCAGTACTGGAGTGCCACAGTCCAACCTCCTGGCTCTTACACAACCCGTGTCGCTTCATAAATGCCAACTCCTCTACTGCCCCTACCACAGGGCTACCTCTGTAAGATGCAACCCCATGATAACAGCAGATGCCCATCAGAGCTGCATCACAATCGCTCGCCACCCATTCCTATTCCTAGAACGCTCACTTGCTTCCTTCACATCCTGCCTCCTATTATTCATGGCTCTCCTTACTCCATCCATCCACCCAAACCTAGGCGTCCTCTAGCATTTAACTCATCAACTTTCGCATTCATCACTTCTTTCGGCAGTCTTTATTCATCCATCCTTTAAACATGGCCAAACCATCTCAGAACATTCAATTCTACTCTTCCTGCAAATTCTCTCTTCACACTCGTTCTTGCTTTCACCACTTCATTCCTAACCCTATCCAACCGAGATACACCAATCATACTCCTCAGGCATTTCATCTCAAGCATATTTCGTTTCCGTGTTTCACTTACTTTCATACCCCATAGCTCTGATCCGTATATCACAGTTGACACAACCACTTTCTCATATAATAATTTCTTAACATTCACTTCCAACCCTCTATTCTTCATCACTCCTTTCAATGCACCCAACACTTTACATCATACATTCACTCTGTGGCACACATCTGCTTCCACTCCACCATTTGCAGATATAACCGAGCCTAAATACTTAAACAGATCAACTTCCTCAAGTGTCTCTCCTTTCAACATAGCATTCAATCCAGCACCATCCTCATTTCTTGTACACCTCATAACCTTACTCTTTCCCACATTCATTAACAACTTCCTTCTCTCACACACCATTCCAAATTCTAACACTAAATGACACAGCTTCTCCCTCTGAACCTGCCACCACCACAGTATCATTTGCAAACAGCAACTGATTCAGCTCCCACTCGTTATCATCCCCATCTACCATTCTCGAACCTCGACCACGCACTCGCTCATTCATCTCTTTTACGACTTCATCAATATACAAATTGAATAGCCATGGTGACATCACACATCCTTGTCTCAGTCCCACACTTACTGGAAACCACTCATTCACTTTATTCCCTACCCTAACACAAGCCCCACTTCCCTTATACAAACTTTCCACTCATTGCAACAGTTTACCATCAATTCCATATAACCTCAAAACATTCCACATTGCATCTCTATCAGCTCTATCATACGCTTTCTCCAGATTTAAAAATGAAAATTACACACTCATACCCTTTAATGAATATATTCT
>JAXCGZ010002303.1:0-71677 GCA_037179515.1 Halocaridina rubra | reverse complement strand
TGTGTGTAATTACCAAATTGTTCTTACGGAAAAGAGCCCAAAGCTCGTATGTTTTCGTCTCCTGATCGGTTCCATTTTGTACTTAGTGATACTTATCATACCTGTCCTTAAAACTATGGATTGAGATAGCATTAACTACCTCCTCACTTAGCAAATTCCAATTATCAACTACTCTTACACTGAATAAGTACTTCCTTACATCCTGCAAAGAATTTTTCTCATGAAGCTTCAAACTATGACCTCTAGTTCTAGAGCCAGCCACATCAAAATATCGATTCCTATCCACTCTATCATAACCATGAAGGAATTTAAAGACTGTCGCCATATCCCCCCTCAATCTTCTAGCTTCGAGTGATGGTAAGTCTAATTCATTCAGTCTGTGAGTACCTAATTAACAACACTTTTGTTTCTATTTTCAGTTGAAAATAGTGATAAACCTCTCTGCTTCATCGGAAACTTTACATGCAATGATGGTAAATGTTTGGATTCACTATACTTATGTGATGGTGAAACGGACTGTCTGGGTGGTGAAGATGAGTTTAACTGCAGTAAGTGATAACTTCTAATACCGAGTTAGCTTAGATTTGGTTTGGTTAGGTCATGGACGATCTGAGAAGTAATCGTAAGGTTCACTCCCTTTACTAATTTTGACACTGAAATATTTATTTTATCTAAATTGTATTTCTCAAGGTAAATGACACTGTTTAGATCTCCAGGGTAAATTCACAGGAGTCTTTAGTATTATTTTTTTTCAGGTAGCTGTAGCGGAACTGCGCATCACTGCTTAGATGGAACCTGTCTAGCGTCTCAATATTTATGTGACGGACAACCTCAGTGTAGGGACGGAGATGATGAACAAAACTGCCGTAAGTAAAAACCTTATTTATTTTAATCTGTTTAGTGCTTTAGATGGTCTGTGGTAACTGAAGGGTAGCGCACGCAAGTCAGGAAGTGGTAAGATGCCTGCCATGGAATGTTAGGATGAGCATCCAGCCTTGAGCCCTTACCTTTTACCAGGTATGCATCCACTCCTCTCATGAGGACAAATTTTAATCCATTACACAGCCAAGTTCATAATTACTAAAAGAATCCAGACACTGGAAGAACAAGTCAATTCAACGTAGAATGTGTCCCTGATCACGAGGAACCAGGAAGAGTTGTATTAGGAAGGGCATCCTAGTTGTATAGCTTGAAGCCAAAAGAAAACACTGGCATCTGGAAAAGCTAGGTAAATGGAGAGGGATGGTATTATATCATCTGGCCTTGGAGCATTATGTCAAAAGTAAATACCATCCTTTTAGATGCAAAGAAAAGAAATTAGGCAACTGGTGAGCTCATATTGTATCTATTTTATTTGGCATATCAGAATCGGTATTCAAGAAGTGTTCGCAAGTTACTTACAACGTAAAATTTCAACCTGCTTTAATCCTTGGTGTCTTTGTTTAGGAAAAGCAATATTAATATATGCTTTTAACTGAATTAGCTCGATACCAAAGTTGTGGCGTGCACTAAATTACAGTTTTCATTCAAACATTTTAATTACCCTGAGATAGTTGAGAATTTAAACTCGGAAGTCAAGTCTCAGGGTAGAATCTTGTTTGTGTGCCTAAACTCTCATTTTAGAATTTTTTTCTTTGATACTTCAGAATCAATTTCCAAGAACTGCCACATAGGCTACTTTCAGTGTAAAAATGGAACTTGCTTAAACCCAAGGTTTCTCTGTGATGGAGCAACACAGTGCCAGACTGGTGAAGACGAAGATTATTGTTGTGAGTACAGAATTAATTTATGTGTAACACCTTTGCAGTTGTTATAATCATCAAACTTAACTACCAGTAATTAGATGCTTATAGCAAAAAAATGCAACTTCTTTGTTGTTGAGCAACATTATTTAATGTATTAGTTAAATGCATAACTAAACTTGCACAAAGTACCAAGAAAGGCTAGTATCATTATCTGACTAGGTAACATGTTTGAAAATCAGGTTTGGTTTGTGTAATGTAAGCCACATGCTTTAATATCTTTTAACAGCTTATCTCGGATCCAGTATCGTAACCAATCTAACCGCCCACGAGGTTCGTATGCAGTGTAGTTCATATTACAACAAGATCCTACAACGAAATGGCGTTAGCATATTTCATAATGACAACTTTTATGAATGTCATACAGATGGTAAGTTATCGTACTTCCCTCCAAGTATTGTATAGAATATAGTAGCAAAAATGTTTTAACTCAGTTACTCAGCTGCTAGCAGATGACATGGCACAGTGCCCCACTTGTTACTCTGCTGCTAGCAAACAAATTGACACTGTGCTTCTTTCGACTACTTGTGACATCAAACTTCATTGCTTGATAATGACATGACCTAGCTTTATATAATCTGTATATATATTTACAAGAGTCATATTCCCACTTATAAGGGGAATGTGGCTGTATCAAGGGAAAATACGTTAACTGAGGGTAGAAAATGCAGAGGAGAGAATTCCTATTCCTCTCATTGAACACAAAGGAGGTGTTCTTGCCCCATACCTCAGAGCAAACTTTATAGAATAGCTCTGCTTCAAATAATGCTTACTTTGGACTAGAGTTCAATACACAGTAATCCCTCACTATATTGCAGTTCACCTATTGCGAATTCAATGCATCGCGTTTTTTTTGGCGAGCTTTTTTTTCTGGGTATATGCGAGAATATTAAAATATAAAAAAATTTACATTTTCAGTATTTTCATTATATTGAACATTTTTTTTTATTATTTTATTGATAAAAAATTTCTTTCCCAGACTAAGAATAATAAAACAGTAAGAAATAGTAAAAAAAACATAAATTTAAACCTGTAACTCGCACCATAGAAAGTACGATACCGGTATCGGCGTTTCGGAAAACGCAAAGGGTCGCACCTACGTGAGCTAGCACATATTAAAATTTCCTGTAGTTTTATTATTTTATTGATAAAAATATGTATTTCTTAGCCTAAGAATAATAAAACAGTAAGAAATAGTAAAAAGCATAAATTTAAACATGTGCAAGGAAGGATAAAGCCTTCGTCTAGATTCTACTAAACATTTATTTGTTTATTCCCAATATTTTCTCTAACTCACGGTATTGCACCATGTAAAATACGATACCTGTATCAGCGTTTCGGAAAACGAAAAGGGTCACACCTATGTGTGCTAGTACATATTAAAATTTCCAGTATTTTCATTATTTTATTGATAAGAAAAAGTATTTCTTAGCCTAAGAATAATAAAACGGTAATAAATAGTAAAAATCATAAATTTAAACATGTGAAATACTGTACGATAGCATACACTGTATTGGCGTCTTGGAAAACGCAAAGGCTCACACCTACGTGATATAGTTCATGGGATGTTATTGGCTGAAAGAGTAGGAGACAACGAATCACATAATTGTTTTTTTGTATGATCTGTATAATGGGGTCTGATTGGCTTTTTGATTGAAGCTTGCTTCTCCCACCATCTTCCATTGTCTCGCCTCACCCGTTCAGTGTAACTCACATGTGCGCCGTTCGCATTGTGCTTGTGATTTTTTTTACTCACGTATTTCAAACTCTGCAATGCCTCCCAAGCGTCCTTCATCTTCTAAGGCTTCTGGTAGTGAGCCTAAGCAGCAGAGGAAGATGTTGACCATAGCAGATAAGGTAAAACTGTTAGATATGCTGAAGGAAGGAAGAAGGTGTGCGGATGTCGACCGCCATTTTGGCCTCAACGAACCTACTGTTCGCTACATCAAAAAGGATGAGGCAAATATCAGGAAAACAGCGACTGTTTCTTTCTGATTGCAGAAAGAAGAACATTTAGCATAGACAGCAATATCATACAAACAAAGGTGAAGAAGCTGTACGATACATTCACTGCAAACGAACCCGACGACGACAGTGGCGACCATGGAGAGGAGGAGAGAGAAGAAGATATCAACGACCCTAAACCAGGACCCTCCAACGATTCTCCACCGAGGAAACAATCGTTCGTGGCAAGCAAGGGATGGTTTGCCAAATTTAAAAAATGCTATGGCCTAAAGAGCATTTCGGTTTATGGCGAAGCTGCCTCTGCAGATACAGCTGCAGCTGAAGATTATGTGAACAACGATTTTAAGAAAATTATTGCTGAAGGGTAATATGCTCCTGAGCAAGTGTTTAACATGGATGAGACTGAGTTATTTTGGAAGAGAATGCCGTTTCGCACTTTTCTCTTCAAGAAAGAAGCTAAAGCCCCGGGATTTAAAGCGCACAAAGACCACGTTACCCTCATCATGTGCGGGAATGCTGCGGGCTTCATGTTAAAGCCTGGGCTTATCTACAAGTCTAAGAACCCTAGGGTTTTGAAGAATAAGAATAAGAATCTGCTGCCAGTGTATTGGATGCATAACCCTATGGCCTGGATCACGAAAAGCCTCACATCAGATTTGTTTTACCAACGCTTTATCCCTCAGGTCAAAATTTATCTAGCAGAAAAGGGCCTTGAATTTAAAGTCCTTCTTTTGATGGATAATGCTGGTGGCCACGCAACTAATCTCGAATATGACGGTGTTCAAGTAGAGTTCCTGCCACCGAATACGACATCACTGATTCAGCTTATTGATCAAGGCATTATTCGTGTGTTCAAGGCCCTCTACACACGAAATGCCCTGGCGAACCTGGTTGAATCCATGGATTCAGACAAAGAATTCTCAATGAAGACTTACTGGCATAACTGCACGATTGCTACATGCCTTCAAAATATTCAGAATGCAATCAGTGAGATGAAGCTGGCCACAATCAATGCCAGCTGGAAGAATTTGTGGCCCAAAGTCATCTACGACTACAAGGGATTCGCTTCTGACGAAATCCATAACTCGGCAGTTGCGAAAGCTGTGAAGTTGGCTGCATTGCTAGGAGGAGAAGACTTTAAGGATATGACTCACGAAGACGTGAATGAACTGATCGACTGTCACTCGCAGCCTTTGACTGATGAAGACTTGGAGGAAATGACAAAATTAGCGAGCGAAGAAGAGGAAGGAAAACAACCAGAGGAAATGCACGAAGAAATCAATGAACCTGGCCTTACACTCAAACATCTGGCAGCCATGTATGAACATGTGAAAGCAGTCCACCAACTCTCGCAAGAACATGACGATAATATGGTTCATTTGGTGACCTTCTGCAATCTTCTCGATGATGCCATGATTCCTTACAAGACCATCTTCCAACAAAAGAAGAAACAGCGACAGCAGCTCCCCACAACCATGTTCTTCTCTCGCAAAAAGCAGCCGTACAGCTGTCATTGGCTGCGGAATAATTTCCTCTGGAGTCTATACACGTCATCATCACCTCATTCACGGTAAGTTTACCTATCACGATCATATAAATTTACACTTGTAAGCTGTTATTTATAAAGTAAAGGGTGATTTTTTAACAGTGTAGGGAGGGTATATACAGTAAAGGTAAAAATAAATGTAAAATAGCTATGTATATGAGTATGTCACGTCATCATCACCTCATTCACGGTAAGTTTACCTATCACTTTCATATAAATTTACGCTTGCACGCTGTTATTAATAAAGTAAAGGGTGGTTTCTTAATAGTGCAGGGAGGGTTTATACAGTAAAAGTAAAAATAAATGTAAAATACCTATGTATATAGGGTGATCCTACTTCGCGGAACTTCACCTATCTCGGCCGGTCCTGGAACTGAACCCACGCGATAAACGAGGGATCACAGTATATATATATATATATATATATATATATATATATATATATATATATATATATATATATATATATATATATATATATATATGAATAATTTTTACCCTGATCGGGACTTGAACCTAGAACTTATGATTACTGTTCCAAGGCGCTACCAACTATACCACAGAAGGTCTTAAAAGGGAAACGAACCTTACAGATATATCTATTATACTAGGAATGAACGCATTCTATCTGAATGCCACTCTGTTCATATTGCAGTTTCCCCCAACCTCACTCGTGGCTTCGTTTTCGCATTTAATTCAAATCTCAATCTCATATTGGGACCAACAATGATCATATAAACACATTACCATATGTGAAAACATGAATAGTTTTTACCCCGATTGGGACTTGAACCTAGGACACATAATTACTGTGTCAAGGCGCTGCCAACTACACCACAGAAGGTCTTAAAAGGGAAACAAACCTTACAGCTATATCTGCTACACTAGGAATGAACGCACTTTCAGAATGCCACTCTCTTCATATTACAGTTTCCCCCAACCTCACTCGTGGCTTCGTTTTCGCATTTAATTCAAATCTTAATCTCCTTTGGGATCAACAATAATCAAATAAGCACATTACCATATGTGAAAACATGAATAATTTTACCCCAACTGATATTTGAACATAGGACACATAATTACTGAACCAAGGCACTACCAGCTACACTACAGAAGGTCTCAAAAGGGAAACAAACCTTACAGATTTATCTTATATACTAGGAATGAACGCATTCTATCTGAAATCCACTCTCTTCATATTACAGTTTCCCCCAACCTCACTCGTGGCTTCGTTTTTGCATTTGATTCAAATCTCAATCATTTGGGAAAAACAATAAGCAAATAAACACAGTATCATTTGTGAAAACATGAATAATTTTTGCCCCGACCGGGACTTGAACCTAGGATACATAATTACTGTGTCAAGGTGCTACCAACTACACCACAGAAGGTCTTAAAAGGGAAAAAAACCTTACAGCTACATCTGCTGTACTAGGAATGAACACATTCTATATGAATGTCACTCTGTTCATATTACAGTTTCCCCCAACCTTGCTCTTGGCTTCGTTTTTGCATTTAATTAAAATTTCAATCTCATTTGGGATCAACAATAATCTAATGAGCACATTGCCATATGTGAAAACATGAATAATTTTTACCCCAACCGGGACTTGAACCTAAGACATAATTACTGTGCCAAAGCGCTACCAACTACACCACAGAAGATCTTAAAAGGGAAACCAACCTTACAGCTATATCTCCTATACTAGGAATGATTGCATACTATCTGAATGCCACTCTGTTCATATTACAGTTTTCCCCAACCTAACTCATGGCTTTGTTTTTGCATTTAATTCAAATCTCAGTCTCATATAGGACCAACAATAATCAAATAAGTCATTACCATATGTGAAAATATATATATATATATATATATATATATATATTATATATATATATATATATATATATATATATATATATATATATATAACTAGCTTTCGGATTTTACTCAATTACCTATACCATACACCATCTGATTTTTTTTGTTTTTCCCCACAGACATTTATCCCGAGTTCACTTTCTTCAGCCCCATATGCCAAATTGGAGTGGTGTGTGATTTCTACGGGTGTTATGATCTGAAACTAAGGCGTAAGTCTGTGTTCATTTTTTTTTTTCAGTATCCTACAATGGGAAACCAAGGTAGCTCAGTGGTCAGCGTTCTTTGCTCCAGAGTTGATAGATACGCGATTGAGACTACAATGGGACGCTAGGAATGGCATCTAGTCTTCGTAGCCAGGCCCAATGAGAGTAGATTTGTTTTTTTCTTTTTTTGGCCCGTCCTGGTGTCACAATCATGAAAAAAAAATTCCTCAGCCACACTTTCTCAAGGATCAGTTTTTCGATTGTTCCCAATGAGAGGCTGAAAAGCCTACCTGGGAGTAGAAACTATAGAAATATAATCTATCTTACAGTGTCAAGATAATGGGTATTTTTTTTAATCCAGCCACTGGTAAAGCAAAACTGGTCAACACAGTATCAGTTACATGACTGGCTCAGTGAAGAACGTTGTGAAAGGAAGGGCATCCGACCTTACATAAAACATGGAGTTAATACAAACCACTAGCCTCCAACATTCAAGTGGGAAGCAGCGACCGTATATGAATATTGGAAAAGCTTTTGAAAAAAATATCTACATATCAAGAACCGTGCAAACTTGCATCATGTGTCTATGCTATAAGAAAACAAATGCATTTTGGTCTAACCAAATCTTAGTATGTTACGTACATGATGTAGAAATGTTTGTACACCCAATACAGTACTGTGCATACAAAATATCAACTTATGAATAATTCAAGATATGAACGATCGTTTAGAACTTACCTTGTTCATAAGTTGGGAGCGTTAGTGTATATATATATATATATATATATATATATATATATATATATATATATATATATATATATATATATATATATATATATATATATATATATATACTGTATATATACACACAGACAGACAGAGAGCCAAACAATTTTAAATTTGCAAAAATATTCTGTCAACAGAGTACGTGGATTATTCGACATTGGATGGCCTCACCTGTTCAACGTGTGGCACTGTGGAAGTGACTTGCTGGGCATCGTACTGTGAGTTTTATTCCCCTATTTAGTAAAAGAAAAAGAAAACATTAACGTGACTATATTATGTTTCTTATTAACAGACAAAAAACTTAACTCCAGGGTTGACTGAATGGCTAAACGGAACTATGTCTGTTGAATCTCTGACAACGATGTTGAATCGAGCCAAAACATCCGATTTCTCAGATGTAGCTGAACTGTATCAGCCCAGTGTGCAAGATCAAACTCTGTACTCCATTTCACCCAAAGATCTCATCTTTAATTGTGCATTTGATAACGAGAACTGTGATTACAGGTAAAACTGATTACTGTTTAGGTTACATGTACTCCATTGCACCTACAGATCTCATCTTTTAGCTGTGCCTTTGATAACGAAAACTGAGAATGCAGGTAAAACTGATTACTGTGAAGGTAAATTATACTCCATTTTACCTAAATACCTCATCCTTAACTGTGTATTTGATATCCAAAATT
Source organism: Halocaridina rubra (assembly GCA_037179515.1). Lineage (NCBI taxonomy): Eukaryota > Metazoa > Arthropoda > Malacostraca > Decapoda > Atyidae > Halocaridina > Halocaridina rubra. The sequence continues at coordinate 62,807 of JAXCGZ010002303.1, read as the reverse complement.
GTGATTACAGTTAAGTCTGATTACAGGTAAAATGTATTCCATTTCACTTAAGTATCTCATCTTTAACAGTGCATTGGATAATGAGATATGCGATTACAGATAAAACTGATTATTGTACAGGTAAAATTGTAACCTAAAAATCTCATCTTTAACTGTGTCTTTGATAATGAGGACTGCAATAGCAGGTAAGAGAGGTAAAACATACTCCATCTCACCTAAAGGTCTCATCTTTTAACTGTGCATTTGATAATGAGAACTGCGATTACATGTAAAACTGTTTACTGTAGAGGTAAAATGTACCCTATTTCATCTGATGATCTCATCTTTAACTGTGCATTTGATAACGAGAATTGCGATTACAGTTAAAGCTGATTGCAGGTAAAATGTACTCCATCTCACCTAAAGATCTCATCTTTAATTGTTCACATGATAACGAGAACTGCAGTTACAGGTAAAGCTTATTACTGTAGAGGCAAAATGTACTTTATTTCAAATAAAAGATCTTTACCTTGAGATCTCATCAATGGCTGTGCATTTGATAACGAGAACTGCGATTACAGGTTAAGCTCATTACAGGTAAAATGTACTCCATCTCACCTAGAGATCTCTTCTGTAACTGTGCATTTGATCACGAGAACTGCAATTACAGTTAAAATGAACTCCATCTCACTTATAGAGATCTCATCTTTAACTGTGCATTTAATAATAAGAACTGAGATTACAGTTAAAACTTATTGCAGGTAAGATGGATTACAGGTAATACAAATTATAGGTAAAATGGATTACAGGTAAGACTAATTACAGGTAAAATGTATTACAAGTCATACTGATTAGATGTGATATTGCTTACATGGAAAATGGATTAGAAGTTTAGCTGGTTACAGATAGAATAGATTACAGGTTAAAATTATTTCAATTAAAATGGATTTGTCCTTTATCAATAAGTTAGAGATTAAACTATTTTTGACTAAAAAAAGTCATTCCGGGTGATTTGTGATTTGATCTTGAAGATTAAGTTTAACAATATTTTATTGTTTATTAATAAATGTAATTTTGAGTGATTTGGCCTTGAGAAATAAATTACTGAAAGTTGTGTTGCTAACTAAAAAAGCAACTCTGTGTAATTTGAGTTAGATGAGTAATTTAAAGAATAGTTTATTGTTTACTAAGAAAAATCATCCAGGGTGATTTAATTCTACTTGTAAATTAAATAATGTCGTAACATCATCCTGGTGGTTGGTTCCGGATGCAGTATATAAAGAGAGTTATGCATTCACTGAGAAAAATCATCCTGGGTGCTTTAATCCTGGTTTATAAGTTAAAGAATGTCATAAATTTACTAAGAAAAATCATTCTAGGCGATTTGATCTCGATATATACATTAAAGAATGACACAAATTCACTCAGGAAATTCATCCTGAGTGTTTTGATCCTGATATGGAATTGAAAAATGTCACAAATTTACTGAGGAATATCCTCCTGGACGATTTGAGCCCAATAAATAAGTTAAAGAATGTTTTGAATTCTTTAAGAAAAATCGTCCTGGGCGATTTGAGCCCGATAAATAATTTTGATACTACAAATATGATCTTGAATAATAATAAGTTAAAGAATAATCTGCACGACTTAAAAAATAATCTGCTTTTTACTCAGAAAAATCATATTGAGTGATTTGACCCAGACGAATAAGTAAAATTATCCTAAGGAAAATCATCCTAAGTGATTTGATCTTGACGAATGAATTAATGATTACATTTAATGACATCGTTATATGCTATATGCTTTATATCTTATATATTATATTTTCGTACATCATTCAATTAGGTCATTCGATAGTTGGAAGAGCAAAGACTACGGGACTTGTTACACTTTCAATTCTCCATTTTCACAAAATTCTACGAATGAAAAATGGCCGAGAACCGTACCTTACTCTGGGCCTAAGGTAAATAAATAACTATGTTTTGTTTTTAATGCACTCTGTACGTGAGGACCGGGTCTAAGTGGAGGAGAGCTATTAAAAACATCGAACCCTCTCAGAAGAGGGAAAAGTTGTATAGAGATTAGAGGAATACATCAGTGTCTCAGTTCAGTGCTGAATAGAAGAATTCTGCACCCATATTCCATGCAAGTTGTCAGAGCAGACTGAAAGGGATATCCCAGGTGGTAGGGGGTAAGAATTCCGCACCCGCATTCTTTGCCGCAAGAATCGACTAAAAAGGATACCTTGATAGTGAAAGAGAAGGAATTTGCAATGTAATCCCTGCATGTCGTAAAGACTATCTAAAAGGGATATTTACGGTGGTAGAGAGGAAGAATTCGAATTAGTATTCTCTGGTCGTTGTAGGCGACTAAAAGGGATGTATTTTTGACAACATTCTGTCTGACTTGATTGTATTTTTATATTTTTTCACCAAAGGTACCTAACCTACGGTTCTAACATAGTCTTCATCTCTAGAATTTCGGCCTAGATTGGAACCTTTTTGTGTTTCTCTCATTAATATCCACCTCATCAGCTTTTTTTCATATTTCTAGCATGGTCTGCATGTCACGCTCAACATTCGGTCTGGTTTGTCCATTCTGTCTCCAGAGGTGGGTGTGAGGGTCATCATTCACAGCCCCCATGTCCTTCCAGTTCCTGAAGAAGAGGGCTTCAACGTGGCTCCTGGAACCACTTCCATTAGCATCAGCAGGGTAGTGAACACTTCAAACAGACACTTTGTTTTCTGAGTTGAATATCTATTTTTCCACTGTAACAACAACATTTCACGTTCTGAATCTTTGTATTCTCATAAAAGAAAGCAAACGTTTTAAATTCCAGAAACAAGGATAATCATTTCTTAGTCTCTCTTACACTGTACTAAGCGCCAAAATTATTTCTCAGACCAAGTACACACGGTTAGGAAAACCTCACTGGAAATGTGCGCCAAATCTCGGAACTGAGGCATTTGCTTCGTCTCCCACTCCATTCAGAGTCTACAGTAGAACAGCTGAGTATAGAAAATTATTTCAAACATTATAAGGATGTCATACATTGTGCCATGCAGTATTAGGATGCCAAACATTGTGCCATACATTATTAGGATGGGAAATGAATTATGTGTAATAAATATTATTTTTTGATAATGATAAAAATAATAATAATAATAATTATAATGATAATAATACCAATAATAATGAAGTAAAGAGATCTATAATACTGTACTTTTTTCTTCTGGCCTTGTAGGTATGTAGGCAACTGTGTCTAGAGCAGGAATTACGAGAGCAGTGTGGATGTTATGATGGTTTTAGCCCCATCTATAAAAACCTGAAGTACAAACCACAAGAGAGATGCAACCCGATCAATGTTGCTCAGAGTAAGTCCAGCTAGGATGTAATTACTTAATTATAATTACCTAATTGTGCTGACAGGAAAGAGTCTTATGCTAGTAATTCCCCTTCTCCTGGTCGGTTCCATAATTGTACTTAGTAGTACTTATCATACTTGTCCTTAAAACTATGAATTGAGTGAGCATCCATTTCCTCCTCACTTAGCGAATTCCAATCTTCAACTAAACTCAGTTCGCTTTTTACGCGTGTTTAAAATACGCGAAATTGGAATAACGCCCCCCAAAAAACTATACAGTAGTAAAAAAAAATGCAAAATAACGAATAACACCCACCCAAAAAATTTGATTTTTTTTTTTTTATTCATTTTAGTAAATAATCGACCTACTTGGAGGCACTTTTCCGCCATGCTGCCATGTGCTTCAGTGTCTCTTTACCCAGCATACTGCGTGGGTATATTGCTTGTTCTAACTGTGTTTGTGTTAAGGTTTATATATCGTCAGGGAAAAAGTGTGCGAGAGCGCATCAGCTGATACAGAGGCGGCAAAACATATGCCGATAGAGGTTCATTCTCCCGCATCCTCCTCCTCTTCTACCGCTTAATGCGATCGGATATTATGGAGAGCATGGGAAAAAAAATTAATAACAAACAGCAAACAAACTTGCCATATAATATCTTCAGGGAAAAAGCGTGCAAGAGTGCATTAGCTGATATGGAGGCGGCAAAACTTTTGCAGATAGAGGTTTGTTCTCCTGCATCCTCCTCCTCTTCTACTGCCTAATGCAATCGGATATTATGGAGAGAACGGAAAAAAAGCATTAAGAACAAACAGCAAACATAGTTGCCATATAATATCGTCATGGAAAAAGCGTGCTAGAGCAAAAACGTTTGCAGATAGAGGTTCATTCCCCACATCCTCCTCCTCTTCTACCGCTTAAGTTATGTGCTCGCCGCCACCATGCACGTCCCAGTGTATGCCTGTTTCCCACCGCATAATAGAGTGCATTAATTTGTTCACTGTACAGTAAATCTGTATATCTTTTGTACTATACATTATTTGCATGTTAATATAAATAACTACAGGTCTTTCTGCTTTGTTATGTGCTTATAGAATATGTTTTACTTATCTTATATCTTTGGCATAGTGTGTCTTTGTACGGTTGTGAAACGTATGTATGCCCATTATTATTGTTTCTTATGGAAAATGGCTCGTTACATTACTCAATTTTCATATTACACGTCACTTCTGAGAATCTGTCTTTGCGTTATTCCAAGAACTAGGTGTACTATTACACTAAAAAAGTACTTTCTTAGATCTTGCAAAAAAAATTTTTACTTAGCTTCAAGCTATGACCTCTAGTTCTAGAGCCAGCCATATCAAATTATCGATCCCTATCCACTCTGTCATAACCATAAAGAAATTAAAAACCGTCACCATAGCCTTCATTCTTCTAACTTTGAGTGATAGTAAGCTACTTCCCTCAGCCTCTCCTCATAAGTGAGATTGCGTATTTCTTGCACCAGTTTCGTGGCATGTGTTTGAACTTTTTCTTGCTTAACTATGTGCTTTTTCAAATGTGGATTCCAAAAGAGGGCTGCACATTCAAGCTTTGACTTCATAAAGGTTACATATATATTTTTGAACATTTCCTTGTCCATGTATCTGCAGACTACCTTTACCTTTGCTAAGAAAGCATATGCTGCCCTGAATATACCTTTTATATGCATTTCCAGAGACAAATCTGCCAGTATGTTTACTTCTACATCTCTCTCATTCTCCGTCTCTTGAAGTTCTGCTCCTGTTATCGAGTATCCAATCTTGGACCTTCTCGCACTTGTACCCATTCTCATTACCTTACATTTTGAAGTATTGAATTTCATTTGCCACTTTTCTGACCACTCATGCAGATTATTTAGGTCTTCCTGAAGTTCCCTATCATTGTTCTTGTCTATTACTTTCTTCACAATCTTTGCATCATCTACAAACATATTCAAGAATGAATTTACAGACTCTGGTAGGTCATTTACTTATACAAGGAACAAATGTGGCCCTAAAACTGAATCCTTATGGAACCCCACTACTAACCCTTCTCTATTCAGACACTGAATGCATTTCTTTAATCCTCTGTTCCCGTTCTTCTGAGTCATTTTTATCTATTCCAAGACATTTCCACCTAATCTCGCTGTTACTTGCAGGTTCTTTATAAGTTTCCAGTGTGGGACTATATCAAATGCCTTCTGGAAGTCTAGGAATATGCAGTCCACCCAGCACTCTCTTTCCTGCAAGATCCGTCTTACCTCATCATAGTATATTAATAAGTTTATTACTGTTGATCTGCCTTCTCTGCAGCCATATTGTGTTCACTGACAAAATGTTGAAGGATTCCAAGTGAAGAGAGATGTGTTTTCTTAGTAGTTTCTTCACAACTTTGCAAACTATGCTTGTCAAGGAAACAGGCCTATAGTTTAGAGCTGTATTCCTCCTTCCTTTTTTGAAGATAGCTAGAACGTTTGCTTGTTTCCAGCATCATGGAATCTCCCCAGATTCCAGTGACTTTTCAAATAAGATGAATAGTGCCGCCAATATTGGTTTAGCACATTTCTTACTGCAAAAGGGGATATATCATCTAAGACCTGTAGTAATATGGGCGTCTAACTCCATCAACGCTTTGCATTCATCTGTGGCTGAAAAGATGATGTTCTCTAATACCGGCCCATGAGCTCCTATCTCTCCAATCTAAGGGGCTGGGGTATTTTCTGCTGTAAATCCTGACTGAAACTCCTTGTTCAATTCTTCGCAGATATCTTCATCCATCTCAGTGATGCTTCCATCTGCTCTCTTTAACTTTAGAACCTGTTCTTTGACATTCAGTATTCCCCTGATAAAGCTGTGGAAAAGTTTGGGATTATTTTTAGCCATCCTGGTGATATCCCTTTCATAATCTCTCTCTGCCTCTCTTCCTTTACTTGGGTAATCATTTCTTGCTCTTTTATAACTCTTCCAGGCATTTATTTTTTTTTCTCCTATGCCTTTTCCAGCATTTGTCTCTCAAATCTTTAGCTCTCTTACACTTATTATTGAACCATTTCTCTCTGGCATGAATTACTCCTATTTTGGTGGAAGGTATGCAACAATTTACAATCTTCCCATATACCTCACAAAAGATGTCGTACATGTCTTGCACAGATATGTTGTTAAATAAAGTCCTCCTGTCAATAACTGCAAAAAGCTCATTAATTTTGTGTATGTGTAAGGTTTGGAATAAATAGGGTGTTTTAAGAATATGCTGTATATATATATATATATATATATATATATATATATATATATATATATATATATATATATATATATATATATATATATATATATATATATATATATATATATATATATATATATATATATATATATATATATATATATATATATTATGTCTTTTAATAATTCATTAAATAATGTGTTCATATTTGTTTACGTAAACAACACTTAAATATGTAGTTTTGTATATATATATATATATATATATATATATATATATATATATATATATATATATATATATATATATATTATAATTGATATCATATTCCAGCACTGTGTTTAGATAGTGTGATGAAGGATTTCCTTAATGGAAACTTTAGCTGCCCGTGTGACCAAGCGTGTTCGTGAGTTCAATTTTTTATTTGTTTTTATTTCGCACTTCATTAACTTATGAAGGCAGTGACATATAATGAATATAATTTGATACCTATCATTTGAAAAACTAAAAATAAAACAAGATAGACGTAACATAGAGCTTGAGGTCAAATATTTCATTAAAAAATTTAAGAAATATATATATATATATATATATATATATATATATATATATATATATATATATATATATATATATATATATATATATATATATATATATGAAGTTGCATTCCAAAAAGAGAGTTCTGTATTAAAACTTCAAATGAGGAAAAAACGCATCAGTATAATTGTAAATATTAAAGTTAATAGAAAATACATTCTAAAGTTTATGAAAGCAGTGACCTTTAATTCATATATATATATATATATATATATATATATATATATATATATATATATATATATATATATATATATATATATATATATATATATATATATATATATTATTATTATTATTATTATTATTATTATTATTATTTTTAACAGGGAGATCAAGTACGAGCCCCGTGTGACTTCCAGCAAGATCAACGACTATTATTTTACTCTCCTGAACAACTTCCGGAAACCAGTCACGAGTCTTTGTTCTGCGTAAGTGTTAGGAAAAGTGACAACGTTGTTTGTTGTGTTATGTGTCACTGTTAACCTCCAATATGGGGTGGACGCAGAAAGGCTGGAACTGGAATCTAAGGCAGGATACCCTTCCTAACGAAACGCGATGTGCACAGTCACTGATCTCTTCCTCTCCGTGTGGTGTACTTTAACCACGCTGCTATATCGATTCGCTGTTGACTCCATTGATATATTATTACGTTAATTTTAATTACTATTTAAACCTTTAGTGTTTATTTTTATTTCGTGATTTATATTTAATGAGTATGACACTGGGATAGGCAGAGAAAATTGCCGTCATCGTACTCGGGAGCAAGGAAACGACAAAAAAATGAAATAGGAACAGGGATGGGGAGTGTTGTGACATGTCGAATGTGAAGAGATTGTAAGAAATCTGTAACAAATGCTCCAGAATATTTGGTGTTGATGTAAGCATAGAAAACATATATATATATATATATATATATATATATATATATATATATATATATATATATATATATATATATATATATATATATATATATATATATATATATATGCACACACACAGTTTATGTATCTTATGTTCGAGTCCCGGTCAGGGGTAAAATATGAATTATTATTTCACATATGTTAATGTGTTTATTTGATTATTATTAATGCCTTCACAGCTGGGATTTGAATTAAATGCCGTATATATATATATATATATATATATATATATATATATATATATATATATATACATATATATATATATTATGTACTTATAAAAATAACATATCTCTCTCTCTAGTGATAGTGACTTGGTAACCCTGGATGTTTATCTGGATTCCATGTCTTATGAGGAAATTATAGAAAGCCCAGCGTATACAGTAAGTAAAAGGGTCTTGTCTTTAGCTTTTTTTTTTTAGGTATATATATATATATATATATATATATATATATATATATATATATATATATATATATATATATATATATATATATATATATATATATATATATATATATATATATATATATATATATATATATATATATATATATATATATATATATATATATATATATATATATATATATATATATATATATATATATATTTCGTTGTTTTCTTTAATGGGCTTTTCTTGATATATATATATATATATATATATATATATATATATATATATATATATATATATATATATATATGAATCATTTTTTTTTACCCCGACCGGGACTCGAACCTAGGACTTATGATTACTAAGTCAAGGCGCTACCACTACACCACAGAATGTTAAAAGGAACCCAACCTTATAGCTTATATCTGCTATACTTAGGAATGAACGCATTCTAACTGAATGCCACTATGTTCATATTACAGATTCCCCAACCTCACTCGTGGCTTCATTTTAACATTTAATTCAATTCCCAATCTCATTCGGGCCATGAAATTATCAAATAAGCACATTACATATGTGAAAACATGAATCATTTTTCTATTTTTTTTTTATATATGTAATGTGCTTATTTGATAATTTCATGGCCCGAATGAGATTGGGGTTTGAATTAAATGCTAAAATGAAGCCACGAGTGAGGTTGGGGAATCTGTAATATGAACATAGTGGCATTCAGTTAGAATGCGTTCATTCCTAAGTATAGCAGATATAAGCTATAAGGTTGGGTTCCTTTTAACCTTCTGTGGTGTAGTGGTAGCGCCTTGACTTAGTAATCATAAGTCCTAGGTTCGAGTCCCGGTCGGGGTAAAAAAATTATTCATGTTTTCACATATGTAATGTGCTTATTTGATATATATATATATATATATATATATATATATATATATATATATATATATATATATATATATATATATATATATATATATTTCGTTGTTTTTTTTAATGGGCTTTTCTTGATATATATATATATATATATATATATATATATATATATATATATATATATATATATATATATATATATATATATATATATATATATATATATATATATATATATATATATATATATATATATATATATACAATTAAAGATGGGTATAAAGTTTTAAAAAATAATTTTTAAAACATTATACCGTAATGATAATTGATTTTATTACTACAGTAATAATAATGATAGTAATAATAATAAGAAGAAAAAGAAGGATTAAAGATAATAATAGTACAAAATATATAATAATAATAATAATAATAATAATAATAATAATAATAATAATAATAATAATAATAATAATAATAATAATAATAATAATAATAATAGAAATAATAATGATAATAATAATAATAATAATAATAATAATAATAATAATAATAATAATAATAATAATAATAATAATAATAATAATAATAATAATAATACTAGCAATAACAACAACAACAGCAACAACAACAGTTAGAATCATTGACGCCATATGAGCATGAAAATAATTGAATAAATAAATAAGATCCTCTCAAATCTGCTTTTTTGTTTCAGTTCGACACCCTCATTAGCAACATCGGAGGTTCACTGGGTCTATTTATTGGAGTCTCTATCGTCACCATTGCAGAAATTATCGAATTTTTCGTCGACATGATTTACATCAAAGCAAAAACGAAATGGGGACCAAAAAGCCATAAAATACATTTCGTAAGAGGTATTATTATTAATGTTATTATTATTATTATTATTATTATTATTATTATTATTATTATTACTATTATTATTATTACTACTATTATTATTATTATTAATGTTGTTGTTGTGATTATAATTTTAGTAGATTTTCTTGCTGTTATTACTATTTAAGTATTATTATTATCATTATTATTATTATTATTATTATTATTATTATTATTATTATTATTATTATTATTATAATTATTAATTTTGTTGTTGTTGTGATTATAATTTTAGTAGATTTTCTTACTGTTATTACTAGTTAATTATTATTATTATTATTATTATTATTATTATTATTATTAATATTATTATTATTATTATTATTATTATTATTATTATTATTATTATTATTATTCCCAGGGGGGAGTTAACCCCTACTTGGTGCGTCCCTCAGGTGGCGGATGAGGGTAGCTCTTGAATTTTTGAGAGCCGTGAACCAAAAACCGATGTCGACGGGCCTTGCAGGCCGGACATTGTATTTCCCTGCACGTGAACCCAATAGGAGCATCAACGGAAGAAGATGCTCCCCGCTGACAGGCTTAAAAACCTACCTGTGGGAGGAAAGAAAGAAAGATTATTATTATTATTATTATTGTTATTATTATTATTATTATTATTATTATTATTATTATTATTATTATTATTATTATTATTATTATTATTATTATTATTATTATTATTTTACTATTATTATTATTATTATTATGGTAGTGCTGTAATTTAAATAAAAATGTACTTCATCTTTAAGATACTTTAAATAACTTACCAGCTTACATGTATGTTTTTTATAGTTATCATGTCTCTCATTTATGTGTCCTGTGGGGCGGGCATAATATCAAAGAATAGCTTCACCGTATTCCCTGCGTGTCGTAAAAGGCGACTAAAAGTGGACGGGGCGGGGAGACTAGGAATCCCCCCCCCTCTTGTACCAACCTCCTGTGAGGCATCAAAGAAGAGGGAGAGTAGAGGGGAGTATAACTGCTCCCCAAACTGTTTCTTTTTTTATGTCGGCTACCCCCACTTTTAAAGGGGAAACAGCCACGGTATATGTATGTATGTATTATTATTATTATTATTATTTGTTGCTTATTACAAAAGTCACTTCCATACCATCAATCACAAACCTCGCCTTCCTTAGCATAAGCCAAATATGTACCTTTAACAGAAATTAATTTTGACATTGATAAACTAATCTCTATCTCATTGAAATTCAATTCTTGTTTACCTCCTCCGATACAATTTGTATGAAAAGCGATTAAGAGATATAAAACTTTACCAAAAAATTACATCTTCGTTTTTTTCGAGTAACGTAGGAAAAGGATAATATGAAAATTAAGAGCATATAAGTTCTTTCCAATAATCTAAGGTTGAACATCTGCAGCCGATGACTAGACTGGGTTGGAGAACATCAAACAAGGAAGTATAAAAAGAATTACAACACTGTATCGCAATAGATTCGTCCGCCAAAAATCTTAAAAAAGACTTTCTCAAGGTCCATTTTTTTTCTTTTTTTTTTGTAATTGAGGAATCTATACCACGCATTGTTGTTCGAAAATCATCTTGCTATCAAAAGTTACTCACAGAATCTTGAAGAAATTATATACTGGTAAGGAGACATTATCAATAGAGAGATTGACATATGAAGGAGCAAGAGTTCTGGTTCTACTCATTTCATTGCTTGTATATTATTAGTATTTAACTTCATGCACCAAATTTTTCACGAAGCATTCGTTTTGCAAGATCTCTGCACATTACACTGTGTTAGGTTAGGCTGCGAGTAGTTGTTTTTTTTTCTTAGTGATCTATTTATATTCGTCGTACAAACAGTATTGGAACATCCCTTCCCCACCTAAAAATCCGAAAATAGTGTACATGTAGTAGTTTTATATGTATTCATATTGTTATTCAAAGAAACTAACTTATTTACATGTGGGTTTTTTTCTGTATCAGAAAATATGGTAGGATACCCGGAGGGTCAGTGCAAAGACTGTCAGAGTATGCTGAGCTATCTATCCCAAGAAATCAATGCGGATAAAGAAAAGATGAGGCGCGAGATGACAACCATAATACAGGACAAGGAAGAGGCGATGGAGCACATGAAGATTATGAAACAGAAAACGGAAAAGATCGAGAAAGAAATTCTGGACATGAAAAAGGAACAGTCTCTTAGGGGTGAGATATGTACTTGTTATAGTTTTCACACTGATTAGGTGTCTTAGGTTTGAATCCCGGCTTGAGGCAATGTATGTTCATATATTTACATGTGGTATTGTGTTTATTTGATGATTATTTGCTGGAAACAAGCTATTGTGGTGCCTATCTTCTAAAAGGGAAGATGGGATACAGCTTTAAACTATAGGCCTGTTTCCTTGACCAGTATAGTCTGCAACGTTATGGAGAAACTATTAAGAAAACACATCTCTCTTCACTTGGAATCCTACAACTTTTTGACATTGAGACAATATGGATTCAGAGAAGGCAGACCAACAGTAACAAACTTATTAAAATACTACGATGAGGTAAGCCGAATCGTACAGGAAAGAGAGGGCTGGGCGGATTGCATATTCCTAGATTTTCAGAAGATATTTGATATCGTCTCACACGGTAGACTTATTAAGGAGCTGCAAGTAATGGCGATAATAGGTGGAAATGTCTTCGAATGTATAAAAACTTACTTAGATGGAAGGGAACCGAGGGTTAAAGTAAAACACTCGGTGTCTGAATGGAGAAAGGTTAGTAGTGGGGTTCCACAGGATTCATTTTTAGGGTCGCATTTGTTCCTTGTATACGTAAATGACGTATTAGAGTCTATAAATTCATTCTTGAATATGTTTGCAGATGATGCAAAGATTTTGAAGAAATTAATAGACGAGAACAATGGTAGAGAATTTCAGTAAGACCTAAACAGTCTGTGTGAGTGGTCAGAAAAGTGTCTAATGAAATTTTATGCTTCAAAATGTAAGGTAATTAGAATGGATACAAGTGCGAGAAGGCCCAAACTTGGATGCTCTATTGCAGAAGCAGAACTTTAAGAGACGAAGAATGAGAAAGATCTAGGAGTAAACATACTGGCAGTTTTGTCTCTGAAAATGCATATAAATGACATAGTAAAGGCAGCATATGCTTTCTTAGCAAATGTAAGGGTAGCCTTCAGACACATGGAAAGGAAATGTTCAGAAATATTTATGTAACCTATGTAAGAATAAAGCTTGAATATGCAGCCCCCTTTTGGAATCCACACTTGAAATAGCACATAGTTAAACTGGGAAAAGTTCAAAGACATGCCACAAAACTGGTGCCAGAAAGTCGCAATCTCAGTAATGAGGAGAGGATGAGGGAATTAAACTTACCATCACTCGAAGCTAGAAGAATGAGGGGGATATGGTGACGGTTTATAGACTCATTCATGCTTATGACAGAGTGAATAGGGAGCGATATATTAGATATGACTGGCTCTAGAACTAAAGGTCAGAGTTTGAAGCTTCTTTAGAAAACGTTTTAGCAGGTTGTAAGGAAGTACTTTTTTAGTGTAAGAGTAGTTGATGATTGAAGTTTTCTAAGCGAAGAGGTAGTTAATGCTTACTCACTTCATAGTTTTAAGGACAAGTATAATAAGTATCACTGAGTACAAAAATGGACCCGACAGGAGACGGTGAGTTACGAGCTTGGGGCTCTTTCCCGTAAGCACAATTAGGTAATTACATGCATGCATGCATGCATTCATGCATGCATGCATGTATGTATGCATACATACATACTTGCATGCAGACATACATACATACATACATACATACATACAGATAATATGTTGGATATTGAAAAAATTAAGTATGAACCATCAATTGGAAAGTGTGACAACTACGTGTTGTTGATGGAGTATATCATTGAAGATGTTCTGCCTGAAAGGAGAGGCACTGAGGACACGAGGAGGAACTTTCCGAAAGGAGATCACATCAAAATGAATGAGCTTTTTGAAAAAATTGACTGGAGGACCTTATTTAACAACAAATTTGTACAAGATATGTACATCATCTTTTGTAAGGAAAACTTCTTTGCATTATGTAAGGAAGTACTTTTATAGTGTAAGAGTAGGTGATAATTTGAATTCACTAATCATGGAGGTAGTTCATGCTAACCCAAACCATAGTTTTAAGGACAAGTATGATAAGTATCACTAACTACAAAACAGAATCGACCAGAAGACGGGAAGTTACGAGCATGGGGCTCTTTCCTGTATGCATAATTAGGTTATTACAATTAGGTAACTACATACATATATACTCACACACACGAACACACTCGCATCTACTCCCTCATATACATTTATTATTTATCTCATGCGTTGCTTTTTCTCCAGGAGAACTGTATGGTAATAGTCAATCTCCCAGCTTAACCAGTTTTGAAGGAAGCTCTCGCATCTCTCCAGATGTGGTTGAGAGAGCCTTTGACGAGGCTTTCCTCAAGGATCAACCCTGAGAAACTCCCTGCAGACACAAGACTAAAGATAGGGTGGGCAGAGAACTAGTCTTTCAGTCATATATTTCTAGCTTAAAGAAGTTTTTCTTATTACTGAATCTGAGATATATGGACAATATTTTAGTGTCTTTGGAAATAACCAGAGATGGTTGAAAGAGATATTGACCTATTGGCCTTAACACAACGGACTGTTCGTAGTCAACGATTTTGTCTCTAGTTTTAAGGACAAGTTTTTCTCGTTACTAGATGTAAGATATAATGATAATATGCAAGTGTAGCTGGTTGCAGACAGAAATGGATGAGAGAGATATTGAGACAAAATTCCTTTTCTCAATTCAACGGAGTGCTAATGATAGAGTGGACAAAGAACTTGAGCTTTCGAAAATTGTTAACAAACTTGTATCTGCCATGAAGGATAAATTTAGTTTGATTAATCTTCTACATATTGCCAGCATGCTCGAGTAAGTAGTCATTACTTATGGTCTTGATTTTATTTTATTACTTGAAAAAGATTGTAAATATGTATTTTCACACCCCCAACGAGCGTAATGAAATATCAACAACACCGGAAAAGTTCTAAAAACGACTAAGAAAGACAATGTATTAATTATCGACTCGTTTCATACGGAGAGGGTTGAACTAAGCAGATTTACCTAACCTAATATCACAATAAGTTTCAGGAGATTTTTCTCGAACTGGATCGTGTGAAAGTAAACATATGAAAAGTTCCTAATTACTATATGCAATATTCACTTACATGGATTCGGTTTTACGTCACGAACTCCCTTTTATACTAAGGGCTCGGACAGTTGCCTTCTTACGAAGGACTTGTTTTGGCAGATGTAATCGTTACCCTGAGTGTATGCCCTTACTAACCTCAGTCCGTGAAGGGGCGCGAACCCTCGACCTGCCGCCTCAGAGACGCAGACGCTACCATTTTGCCATGGAGACTACTTAAATCATGTTCCGGTTTTACGTCACGGACTCCCTTTTCTACCAAGGGCTAGGACGGTTTCCTTCTTGCGAAGGACTTGTTTTGGCAGATGTAATCCTCACCCTGAGTGCATGCCCTTGCTAACCTCAGACCGTGACGGGGCACGAACCCTCGACCTGATGCCTCAGAGTCGAGGACGCTACCGCTTGAGCCACGGTGACTACATGCAATATACACTTACAAGTTCTTGTATATTCATACACCTTAGTTCTTTTATAAGATGTGGTTCTTGAACTATGCACCTGCTAAATATGGTTCAAGAACTGTTTTCTTATACGAACCAAGTTCTTATATCGAACAATATATTTATATTTGAGAGAAATTATCCCATGATTATATTTATGAAACTGTTACATGTACTGTAATCGTAAATTTATCATATACTGTAATATTAATTATAATCAGTTAATGATAATGATATAATTATATAACGTATATACTGTTGTATTTATACTGTAAGAATACCTTCTGTACACTGAAATAAAGGCATTCTCTCTCTCTCTCTCTCTCTCTCTCTCTCTCTCTCTCTCTCTCTCTCTCTCTCTCTCTCTCTCTCTCTCTCTTATAGTTATATAGTATTCTTGTTTCTCCATAGATAGCTTTTAGTGAGTGCTTAGTGTTAGTTTGGTCGTTCCCTGTTGAGTGTGGCGTTCTGAGATTATATCACTAATATATAATACAACTTCAAAGGTCTCAATATCTCTTCTAACTATATAAAGTGTAAAATTATAGTGTAAAGTGGTTGGCTATTGCAATACTTATCCGAAAAGGAAGGCGCTTCTTGAATACCTTTATCCAAACTAATACTTGTCTAAGTTGTATGGCCAGTCAAGCAAAAATCGGTCACACGTTACTAAAATTTTATGACCAGTACACACAGGTATCCTTTTCTGTGCCTACATCAACACCAAATATTTTTTTTTATTTTTGTTTTGTTTCTCCTATTTTTCCTGCCCATCAGACAAAACACAGCACTCCTCATATCTGTCTCTCGTTATATTAGGTTTTCTTTATGGTCAGGCCCGATCAGAGCAATTTTTTTCTGCCCATCCTAGTGTCACATATACAAAATAAAATCTTTTGGTTATCAAATAGTTTTACTCACCTTATATATTTGTCTTCTTGTTTTTATGTACCTAGCGTTTTTTGGTGCGCTTGTCGTGTGCAGTCTGCCTCACTCACTATAATCTAACCAGGTGAGGTTAGGGTGTAATTGACTCCAGATAAGGAAATAGACCGCAAATTACTTTCGCATCCATTATTTTTATATAAGAACATAAGAATAGGGAACACTGCAACATGCCTACTGGCACGTACGAGGCAGCTCCAGTTTTGAATGATATTTTCAGCAATTTACTCTACTTATTTATTCTATTTTTCTCTTTATGATTCTTCTAATAAGCACTAACCTATTCATACCCACCCTACCTCTGTCATATGTCTATCAAATCTACATTTGAAGATGTCTAAGATATTGGCATTTATTATCCTTCTAGGAAGCATGTTTCATGCATCAGCTACTCTATTACCAAACCATTTTTACCAATTTCCCTTCTGAACCTAAATTTATAAAACTTTCTATTTCCATCCTATACTAGGGTGACCAGAATTGCACACCATAATCTAGATGGGGCCTAACTAATGCAAGATAGAGCTGCAAAATAACTTTTTCCGTCCTATTGCCAACACTTCTTGCGATAAATCCTAAAATTCTGTTTGCTTTATTTCTGACTGCTGTACATTTCTCTCTTGGCTTAAGTTTACTACTCACAAGAACTCCCAAATCCCTATCACACAGAACTCATGATTTCATAGTTATTTAGCTTATAACTCGTATAGTCTTTTATAGTACCCATTTTAACTACTTTACATTTTTCAACATTAAATTCCATTTGCCACTTATTCGACCATTAAGATAATTTATTTAGATCTTCCTGTAAAGCATGAATGTCTTCTTTTCCATTTATAATTCTACCTATTTTAGTGTCATCTGCGAATTTACTTAGGTTACTACTGATATCCGAATCCAGATAATTTAGATATACGATGAATAATAGAGGACCAAGTACCGAGCCTTGTGGTACCCTGCTAGTAACCGAGCCCCACTCCGATTTCTCTCCATTTATGCATACCCTCTATTTTCGGTCTATTAACCATTCTTTGATCCATCTGAGAACAGCACCTCCTATACCACGAGCTTCAAGCTTTTTAACTAATCTTTCGTGAGGAACTCTATCAAAAGCTTTGCTAAAGTCTAGATATATTATATCGTATTCTTTGCCACAATCTACTGCCTCGTAAACTTCTGAATAAAAAGACAGTAAGTTTGTAGGGCACGAAAAAAACTTCAGAAACCCGTGTTGTGAAAGTTTTATCAGTCTGTGTAATTCTAGATGTGCCCTTATTTTATTTGCAATTATGGATTCTAGAATCTTACCCACTGTTGACGTTAAACTTACCGGCCTATAATTATTCTTTTTAACACGTTCTCCTTTTTTAAATATTGGTACCACATCTGCCAATTTCCACTCCATGGGTACCGATCCTAATTTTATTGAATTATTAAATAATGCAGTTAGAGGACAACTAAACTCTTCCTTGCATTCCTTCAATATTCTAGCATATATTCCATCAGGTCCCGGAGATTTATGAGCCTTTAATTTATCTATTTCTTTTATTACCTCCTCTCTCGTAATATTTATTGAACTAAGTATATTATCAGGACTGTCTCTGTAAATGGATTCTACTTCCGGAATATTTTCCAAGTTTTCATTGGTAAATACAGATAAGAAATAATCATTTAAACATGTACACATCACTTTATCGTCATCTGTGATATGGCCATTGGCTACTTCAATTGGTCCGACTTTTTCCTTAAATTTTGTTTGATAATGTTGATAAAACCCTTTAGGATTTTCTTTAGCTTCTCCTGCTATTTTAACTTCGTACTTTCTTTCCGACTTTCTAACTGTTTTTTAAATTCCCTGTTTAACTGTATATATGGCTGCCTCACCTGCTCTTCACCTCTTTTTAGTTTCCTGTATATTCCTCTTTTAATACCTATAATATTCTTTATTCTATTGTTCATCCATTTAGGGTCATTTTTTCTTGATCTGAAATGTTTCATGGGTATATAGTCTTTGTGACTATTCTTTAACAGTCATGACAAAATTGTTATATTCCTCATGCTGTTCTTTCCTGTGAGAGAATTTACTGTATTGATCTTATCTTGTGATAATCCTTGGCCTGTGGTACTCAATTTTCGGGGTAATCTGCTACCCGGGACCTGACCTGCTGGATTAACTACCCACATCTGTATCCCAGAAATCTCTTTCCATACTTCATTAGATAATTTAGTTTTTAAGCCCTCAAAATCCCCTGCTCTAAAGTTTGGAACAATTCTTATTTTCCTTTATAGTTTCCTTAAAAATTGTGTTATATCTAATGGAATCATGGTCACTGTTGCCCAATGGTTCACCAACTTCTAAATTTGTAACCATATTCTCTCTATTACTAAGAATTAAATCTAGTATATTCATCCCCCGTGTTGCTTCAAGTACATGCTGAGAAAGGAAATTGTCTTCTACCACTTCCAAAAACTCCTTAGAACTATTATCACCTGTTATGGTTTCCCAGTTAATATTTCTAAAATTAAAATCGCCTATAATGCAAACTGTATTTGACCTGGTCACTTTAGAAATTTCATCGCATATAATTTGCGAAGTTAAATTATCTAGATTCGGTGGTCTGTAGACTACTCCTAAAACTAGACTTTCTTTGTTATTTTTAATTTCAACCCATAAGGTTTCTGAATTTAGATTTGTCTTAATTCCAGACTTAATGCAGCTTCTGAGGCTATCTTTAATATACATGATTACCCCCCTCTTCTATCTGCACTGCGATCCGCATTATAAAGTTTATATCCTTTAATTATGTACTCAGCTTTCAGGTGTTTGCTCGCTAAATTAATCCAACTTTCACTAATGCATATTATATCCGGTCTCTCACTACATACTATGGCTCTCAGTTCTTATATCTTGTTACCTAAACCACAGCTATTTGTATAATATACTTTCAAATTTTCTCTAGGTTTACCCTTCTTGTGGCTTTTCTTTTTGTTAATATTTGTTCTATGTAACAAATGGTTATTATCCTTAAACTCCCGGCTATTTGACCAACTATTTACTGTACCCTTACTGATTAATTTCTCTGCACAAGTATTATTTATTTCATTAATTGTATCCAACAAAACCCCCCTACCGCTCTGTCTATCATACCGGCCAATCCCGAGACACCTGAACTAGAAAGATGAACTCCATCTTACCTAAATGTACTTACCTAATTGTGTTTACGGGAAAGAGCCCAAAGCTCGTATCTTCCCATCTCCTCATCGGTTCCATTTTATACTTCGTGATACTTACCATACCTGTCCTTAAAACTATGGATTGAGATAGCATTAACTACCTCCTCGCTTAGCGAATTCCAGTTATCAACTACTCTTATACTGAAAAAGTATTTCCTTACATCCTGCAAAGAAGTTTTCTTACCAAGCTTCAATCTATGACCTCTAGTTCTAGAGTCAGCCATATCAAAATATCGATCCCTAGCCACTCTATCATAACCATGAAGGAATTTAAAGACTGTCCTCATATCCCCCCTCACTCTTCTAGCTTCGAGTGATGGTAAGTCTAATTCCCTCAGCCTCTCATCATAACTGAGATTGCGTATTTCTGGCACCAGTTTCGTGGCATGTCTTTGAACTTTTTCAAGCTTAGCTATGTGCTTTTTCAAGTGTGGATTCCAAAAGGGGGCTGCATATTCGAGTTTTGGCCTCACATAGGTTACATAAATATTTCTGAACATTTCCTTGTCCTTGTGCCTGAAGGCTACCCTTACATTTGATAAGATTGCTTATGCTGCCCTTACTATGCCATTTATATGTATTTCTGGAGACAAATCTGCCAGTATGTTTACTCTTAGATCTCTCTCATTTTCTGTCTCTTGAAGTTGTACTCCAGCCACTGAGTAGTCAAGCTTGGGCCTTCTTGCACTTGTATCCATTCTCATTACCTTACATTTTGAAGTACTGAATTTCATTAGCCACTTTTCTGACCACTCATGCAGACTATTTAGATCCTCCTGAAGTTCACTACCATTGTTCTCGTTTTTTACTTTCTTCACAATCTTTGCATCATCTGCAAACATATTCATGAATGAATTTACAGACTTTGGTAGGTCATTTACATATACAAGGAACAAAGGTGGCCCTAAAACTGAACCCTGTGGAACTCCACTACTAACTCTTCTCCATTCAGACACTGAGTGTCTTACTCTAACCCTCTGTTCCCTTCCTTCTAAGTAAGTTTTTATCCATTCCAAAACATTTCCACCTATTCTAGCCATTGCTTGCAGCTTCCTTATCAGTCTCCCATGTGGAACAGTGTCAAACGCTTTCCTGAAGTCTAGGAATATGCAATCTGCCCAGCCCTCTCTTTCCTGTAAGATTCGGCTTACCTCATCATAAAATTCTAATAAGTTTGTTACTGTTGATCTACCTTCTCTGAAGCCATGTTGCCTCACTGACAAAAAGTTGAAGGATTCCAAGTGAAGAGAGATATGTTTCCTTAGTAGTTTCTCCATAACGTGGCAAACTATGCTGGTCAAGGAAACTGGTCTATAGTTCAGAGCCGTATCCCATCCTAGCATTAATTCCTATAGCTCGCAGATATATGCAGTTACAAGTGTTGTTTGCTTATAAGTAACGTAAAACCAATACCACGTAGCATTTTAATTTTAATAGATGTTTGTTATACTTCAAGCAGAATTAAATGATAAGTGGCCTCGAATACGGGCCTCTTAGTTCCCGAGTCGAATGCTCTAACCACTTTGCCACCACAGTCTACCAAATTAAATTCATAAATGACCAAAAATGATTATATGAGACGCATTACTTAATTCTCACACGTCATATGAGAAACATTACTAAAAGCAACTTTCCCAGGTGTGCTTGGGTGATAAAAACCAAATCAAACATCGCCCCTCAGCCGTTGTCAAGGTGACGACGTTAGGATTCTTTAACAGGTGTCATCCACGTCTCCACGCCTGCAGTATGTGTGTGTGTTTGCTTTCGTTTGTATATGTGTGTGCTTTAACTGCATTGTATTGCTGACGTGTACAACTACTATCGAGTGACTATCCGCTACTATGTTTTGTCAATGGGGTAAGGTCGTAAATTGGCCCTTGGTACCAGTCGTGTTTTGCGATACTACAGCTAAAGACCTACTGGACGTAGATAGGATTGTCCAGGACAGTTCATATCTGACAGTCACAACACTCCCAATCTCTGTTTCTCTTTGTTTGATGTTTTTTCGTGTCCAGGCCTTATGAGGGCAATTTTCTTTTCCTGACTTTGTGTCACACTCATGGTAAAAAATAATCATTCATTATGTCTTCAGTAGTACACTCCTTTTGAAACAATTAAATATTTTATCCTCTATCAGTAGAATTTTGTAACTTGGATAATATATACAGTACAATTGCATAGAAGTACTGTAATTGTACAACTGAGAGGAAGGTGATATACAGTGTACAGTGTTTATGTGCACACGTTACACCACCTATAAATATATTAGAATTTACTTGCTAATCAAAGTGAAATATCAAATTGTGATTGCAAACTTGAAATTTAAATCCAAGATGATAATTTTTTTAGATATATTTCCTTAACAATTTTGTATAATATTATGACATATGTGATTGAGAATTGTGATTTGTGTATTAAAATCCAAGCATAGCATCAGGTTATGTTATGTTAGGTGACGTTATCTATCGCTGTTTCTGAGTAAGTAATTTATCCCTGCACGTTCCGAAGTTATTGCTTAACCATATAATATAAATTCAAAGATTTTTTATATAATACTTATTGCTGTGAACAGATTCTGTAAAGTACAGACACTCTCCTGTTTACGAACGAGTTAGGTTCCAGAAGTTTGTGAGTAGAATTGTATGTAAGTTGTGTTTACGTAAAAAAAGCACTGTGCAGTACATACATATGCAGTACTGTACATTACTTAGGTTGAAGGTGCTGAACTACTGCATAAAGCAAACTATACAATATTAATGAATTTTAAAGCAGTAATAAAAATGTAATAATACATTACAGTACAGAAATACTGCACATACTGTGCATTAATACATAGGTAGATAATGAGTAGGTTTTTGTTCTGAACACGGTTGTTTGTGAATAGGGGAGCGTCTGTAGTCTTAAGAATGTTCCATTAAGTGAAACATCCTAGAAACTCAGTTTCTTTTTCTTTATCACAGTAACACTGTAGAAGGAGATGATATTGATGCAACGATGAAACTGCGTCGTAACGCGCGTTGGTGGATAAAGGTGTCTGTGGCGGTGACTCTATTCCTTGGAGGAACGTACCTCACAGTAAGGCAAGCGCAGAAAGATGCCATTTCAGAAGAAGTGCAAGTTGTTATCCGAGAGGGTGAACAGCAGCGAGAAGAGATACCTGAGAAGAAACTCCAGCACGAGCCAGTGACTCATGGTTAGTCCTTATAAATTTTGGTTGTGTAATACAGGGGGTCCTCGATTTACATCAGGGTTCCATTCCTTAAACGTGACATAACCCTATTTTCAGCATAAGTCGAAACACACTTGAATAGGAATCTAGGTCCCCCACCTATGCTAAAAATAAATAATCTAAGGCATAAAAATAGTGAAAGTACAATGTACA
The DNA here is from genome assembly GCA_037179515.1 of Halocaridina rubra. Classification (NCBI taxonomy): domain Eukaryota; kingdom Metazoa; phylum Arthropoda; class Malacostraca; order Decapoda; family Atyidae; genus Halocaridina; species Halocaridina rubra. The sequence goes on along the minus strand of JAXCGZ010002303.1, from coordinate 39,300 downwards.
GTATTGCTTACCTTTACTCCTGTGGTTGGCTTGCATTATCATCCCCCATCTCCAACTTAAGTGGAACCTTCGCAACACTAGCATTTGGCTCTTTGCGCATATGTCTTCAACACGATATCAACATTTATTGCATTATGCATCAAAATATATATAAAATTCTATACACTATATACAAAATATATACAAATATATACAAATACACTATACAGTACAGTATGTCTAAAATCATTCCAATTTTGCTTCATCTGTGTCTTCTTCAAATTGATACAGTACATATTTACATTTAACTTATTACGCATCAAATATATACTAGAGTCTGTATATACTGTATAAAAATTACTGTATATGCAAATACACTATATGCAAAAGTCTAAAACCTCTCCATTTTTGCCAGGGTTGAACGGCTTAACCTCAGCAAATGAACACAAGAACTGTATGGCATACGAGCGGGACCTGGGTGATGCTTCTTCTTTCCCCTTTTCCATTTTCATGGTATTAAACAATCGTTTTGCTTTCTCCTGAATCAGCGGGAGGCTCATTGGAATGTGCCGTCGGTGCTGGTCATCCAGCCAAATCACTGATAACTTATCCATTTCAATTGTTAGCCCACAACGCTGCTTAGTAATCACAGCGAATGAGCACAAGAACAATATGGTGTACGCGAGTGAATTGGGTGACGCTTCTTCTTCTTCTCAGTCTGATGCCGTGTGACAATTTATTCTTTTGCCACGCCCAACAAAGTGTTTCTCATGAAGATCGTAGTTACAGCTATGTATTTGGTAATTTTGTAAATAAATTTAATCTAATATCTTCAAATAACCAGATGCATACACAAATAAATAAATAAAACCAATACATTGCTTTATATGTATACAACAATGCCACAGCACGATGTTTTCGTCCTCCGTGCTCAACAAATATTTCCGCCTGGGGATCGAATATATGACCATGTGTTTGATAATTCTGTAAATATTTTCACTCTAATTCCTTCAAATAACCAAATACATGAACAAATAGATAAATAAAGCCATTAACTTGATACATACTTAAACAATTGTGCTGCTAGATGTGTATTCATCGGCCATGCACACAAACTATTCGCGAAGATTGTATTTACCACACAAACCAAGCAGGTCGAAAATATTTTTATTAATAATTTATGGGGCTACATTGTAATGACAAAACATCGTAACTCGAGGACAGCGTAAACCGAAGACCCCCTTTATTTATAAGCTAGGCAGTTACAGTACACTGGAACCATTTTTTATTTTGAACACCCACCACTGTGTATGTCAAGTGATATAATTCTAGACTTCACACTCATCTGAATACATAAGGTGTTATTTATTATTGTAGTACACAGAAAGCAACTGGGTAAGTAGCGCAGTCTTCCATAATGTGTTTGATTGTATGAGGTGATGTGTTACATCCTGGATAGGCTTTACGCAGTCTTCTATAATGTGTTTGATTGTATGAGGTGATGTGTTACATCCTGGATGGGCTTCATTGACAGAGTTGCCCAGTCTTAGCTGTTAGTTCGTAAGGGGTGGGTGATGCCCAGTTTGCAGCCTGGCCATGAATACTTCATCTTCACGGGGAAGGGAGAATTTGGAAGAATGGATGTCAGGAGGTTATGCATTAGCTGTGTGTTGTCACTGCTTGATTGGATGGCATAACGAGTTAACTGGGCCTGCTTTTTGAAGAGGCTGGATTGGGGGGAAGAGATGGTTATTTGTGTGTTATAATGTATGCATGGTGTTGTTTCCGTGTTCTTTATTGTGTATGGCTTTTATGCCTCGTTGTGTAGTGGATGGAGTTAGTTTCAGGAGGCTGCAGCGAGCATTTGTGCACTTTGCCTGTCCATATAGTCTTTGACTATGAGAATGTTGGTTTCATGGTGTAAGTGGTCTGTAGGTGTTGCAGCTGTGCAGACTGTGATTATTTTTAGTGCCATGTTTTGTATAGTCTGAAGGGTGTTGTGGTGTGTTTTAGTGAGATTAGAAGCCCAAGCTGAGATTGCATATTCCATCACTGAGTGAATATATTGTTTGTATACAGTTTTTGTTGTATCCGAATATTTTATGGGCAAGTGATCTGAGGGCATTAAGTCTTGGTACCAATTTGTTTGTGATATGTTGTTGAAGTGACACTGATGTATCTTGTGTCCATGCACTTGAACAGGGTGCTAAGAAAAGGTAAATTCAAGGATCACCTTGAATGGTTGATAGTGAATAGTCAAGAGGACACTGCTGCAGCGATTATGGGACTCTCAATTCAGGTGGAAATAATATGACAGAAGTTCCTCTAAAGAGTTTTTGGTATCGGTTCCTCAGAGTGGCAAGTTTATGCTAACTGGTAAAGTTTAAAAAAGAGAATGGAAGAAAGGTATATAATATTATGGTTTAAGACATATGAAAGAATCGGATGCTAAAAGAGTAATGCAGATGATATAAAGGCCTGATTACCCAGTATTTAAAGCTAATCAACCCCAATGTCTCATAGAGAGGTTTACATGAGCTGAACGAGGGCAAGCAAGTGGGAGAATGACTTGCTACAAAGGGAAATGTAATATATCTTGATGTTATTAAAAACAAGTCCATTAAAGTGAATATGTGCAAGCCATTTTGAGGAGATTACCTTAAATCATGTTGAATAGGAGTTAATTGATTTGCACATGAATTTCTCATGCTGCACATTAAACAACAGAATTACAATACATTATGTAACATAAATTGTACGATAACAGCTTCGCATATACTTGTTTCAGAAAAGCTACTCGTCCCTGCTGGCTATAAAGATTGGAACGACTATCCCAGAATTGAAGCAGAGAATCTGCAGAAGGGCCCAGGAGAGCAAGGCCAGGCCTATGAGCTGCCTGCAAAGTTAAATCACGAGAGAGATCAGCTCTACAAGGTCAACGGATTCAATGCAAGGGCTTCAGACGACATCGCTCTCAATCGCTCTCTGCCCGACATTCGACACCCGAAGTGAGTTTTATTGTTAGATGTGTTCTGCAGTTATATTTTATTTAGGTTGTGTATTATAACACAGCTTATGATAATATATCTATTATTATTATTATTTTTATTATTATTATTATTATTATTATTATTATTATTATTATTATTATCATTATCAGCAACAAGCCTTGCTGGAAAGCGTCACAACTTGGTAAGGAAATGGACAAAGAGAAGATAGGAAAGAATAGAAACATATAAAATGGTACAACTCATTATTACTTTACTTGCATTATTCCCCAATAGCTATATAAATTAAGCATCAAAGCCTGCTTGATAAAAAATTTATATGTGTCTAGTTTAAACTTCTGTATCTCCAGTAACTCAACAACATTACAGTGCAGTTCATTCCACTTCACAGTGGTATCTGGAATAAAAATTCTAGAATACTGATTGGTATGAAGTCAAAGCAAGTGAAAATACGCAAGTATTGGCTTTGTTTGCGTTCTTGGTAATACCGTATGATGGAATAAACCTGGTTAGAACCTGACACAAAGAATGGTTGATACTGTGATAAATTTTACACAATAATCAAGTGAGCTAACGTGTTTCACTGTTACCATAATTACGCTTTTCTGTAAGGTATAATTTACTATTCTATGCAGTATAAGAGTGTTACAGTATGTCTTTGTTTAATATATGGGTTCTAATTTTTCCCACTGTTAAGTCACAGGGCAGGTTTTACGAGACTGGTAGATCGGACGTTCACCTAAGCCGTTCCGCAAAGCAACACATAAACATAACTTCCTCATTTTGCTGTTCTTAGCCAGCATTACTCTTAAATCATTTATTAACTTAAATATTATTGCTTTTTAATATTATGTATTGCTTTATTTTTATCTTAATAAAGCCAAATAGATTAATGTTATCTATTTTACAGATGTAAGGAAAAAGTGTACAACAAGACCCTTCCAACTGCGTCGATAGTAGTGCCTTTTCATAACGAACACTGGACCACACTTTTGAGAACAGCTCTCTCAGCTATCAACAGATCGCCTGATTCCCTTCTGCTAGAAGTAATCCTCGTGGATGATGCTAGCACAAAAGGTTAATGCTATTTCTAGAGTTTAGCAGATACACAGTTAGTGTGTGTTCATTCTTCTAATATTAAGCCATAAACCTCACTTGTTCATATAGTTACAATATGCAGAAGTGAGATCTAGCAGATTATTTACCAACACTTATCTTATATTATTCATTGTTAGGTGAAAGACTTTCTTATAATCACTTATTCATAATATTATATGCAGACGTGAGAAGAGATAGAAGACTATATTTGCCCACACATACCATATATACTTAACTGATAGCTGAAAGATTTTCTTATAATTACATGTTTATTTAGTTATTATCTGCAAAAGTGAGAAGAGCTAGAAGAATATGCATGCCAATACTTATCTTATATACTTCACTGATGTGTGAAAGCCTTTCTTATAATCACATATTCATATAGTTATTACCTGCAGATGTGAGAAGACCTATAAAACTTTTATATGCCAATACTTATATTATTCTGTATACTTCACTGATAGATGAAAGACTTTTTTATAATCACTTGTTCATACAGTTATTATATGCAGAAGTGAAAAGAGCTAAGAGGCTTCACTTATCTTATATACTTTGCTGATAGCTGAAAAACCCTTTTATGATAAACATGGCCTTGAAGTCTTGAGCATTACAAATTCTTTTGTTAAATATATCATTAATGGCTTTATTAGGACTGTTATAAGTAATGACTGCAAATTTTTTGAAAAAAAAAAAAATCAAAATTTTCTTCTTGATGGGAATCTCTGTAAGTAGCTATAATAATTTCTGTTAAAATACAATAAGTGAAGAAATCCATCATAAATATACCTGTTTTATTGCTGCTTTTTCTTTAACCATCAGTAGCACTTCGTAATGCATTTAACATTGGAATGGATGTTCTTCAAACTTTGAAGGTTAGAAATTAAAATAGGTTTAGTTGTATATACAGATGTTTTCTAAAATAAGTGATACGAATCCAATTTTGGAATTTCTGTGCATATTTTCCTTTATTTTGTATATTAATTCTTATCGCTGAAGCCAACTAAAATGGATAGGGGAGCAAGTGCTGGCCACATCATGTTTATTCCTTATTTTTTTCCCTTACCTCAAATTTACTTCTTCCATTTTTGTTCCATTGTTGCCAACCATGCTATCTCCGGTGAGATCTAATATTCTATCAGAATTATTGTGTGAACTGCAGAAAGGGCATTTAATTTTCTGATCAAAGGCCATCCTCATGAAGATTCTGTTCAGTTATTACCCCACACATGTAATGGTGTGCTTATTGAGTCTCTTGGTTAGACATGGGCTGCCACTTGCTAATTGTCAAGTACTTTTCTCCTCTAAGTAATGGCCCTGGCATTGAGATTCACTGTAGGGATTTAAACCCATCACCTCTTGGGGAGGAAACCGGTTGCTGTATCCACTGAGGTACTAATGGGCATAAATAATTTCTTGAAAGTTATACCCTCATGTTTAAAGTCTTGTAAATTTTTTCTATCTGCAGAATTTTTAAAGGAGAAGCTAGATGCTTACGTACGGAAAAATCTTCCTAAAGTCAAAGTCATTCATTTGGCCAAGCGCTCGGGGCTTATCAGGGCTCGATTAGCCGGAGCCAAAGCGGCGAAAGGAGAGGTGCTAATTTTCCTAGATTCTCACACGGAATGCACAACTAATTGGTTGCCACCCCTGTTGGGTAAGTACTCCAGCTTTCCTATCTTTATTTATTGCAGATTGTATAAATCTTTCTTTTGTGTTTGATCTCAATATGTAAACACTTCCAGACATACACATTACTGTGTATGTGCATCACTTTTTATATGTGATGAAGAACATTTATTACATACACTCTTCATCACTTTGTGCTGTCTTTTCTATTGTTTTGTTGGTTCATATTGCTTTGCATTAAGACCCTACTTCTTAAATGATTTCAAGATAAACAGTTATTATATTATATGGTTTTTGTTTAGAATATGCAATTACTTGTTTCATCCTGTTTTAATTCCAGACCCAATTGCAAAGGATTACAAAACATGTGTCTGTCCCTTCATTGATGTCATTGACTACGAAACCTTCGCTTATCGTGCCCAGGACGAAGGTGCTCGGGGTGCCTTTGATTGGGAATTTTTCTACAAACGTTTACCGTTGCTCGCTGAGGACCAGAAAAACATGCCTGAGCCATTCATGTAAGTGTTTTTGTGCCTTGATTTTGTTGGAGTAATAGGGAACTGCTTCCTTGATGCTGAGATAGAATAATTTCCTCATTTGTAAATCCCTGCATGTCGTAAGAGCTGCTCCTAAGGGATAGGGGAGCTGTGGGCTAGCTGTCTCGGCTACAGAGCAGCTAACAGATTCCTCAGCTCTTTTGTTATATTTGAGGTCACCACTGAGCTCATAAGGATATGATTTTTTATTTGAAAGAAAAAAATAGATGCAGGAATACCACTTTGATGATGGAGTGCAGAGACAAGGAAAAAAGATGTGATTATTGTTGAAAATAGATATTGTAATTAAATATTCACATTTTGCTCTCCTAGAATATGTTAAATATGTTAATACTCCCAGCTGTAGCCTTGTATAGTACTCTGTTATGCTTGAAATTGTTTTCATTAAAATAATCACATTATATATGGATATTTTAGCTAAGTAAATGTTTCATAGGACACTTGTTTCCTTTGTATTGCAGGAGTCCTGTTATGGCTGGTGGTTTGTTTGCCATCAGTGCCAGGTTCTACTGGGAACTTGGAGGTTATGACCGTGGATTAGATATATGGGGTGGAGAACAGTATGAGCTTTCATTCAAGGTGGGTCATTCTTAGTTTCTTCTTTCATTATATTTGTCTTTCAGAAGCAAAGTTACGTATGTAAAGCTGTACGGGAACGTTAAGTGCTAGCGCTGATCTTCTTGTGTTTGACTCCTCCTTTTGCCCAGCATTATCGATTCTTATCTTTTTTTTTTTTTATAAACCAATTTGTACTTGGAATAACGTGGTTATTGTAGTTATTGTTTCTTATGATTTCATTGCGTGAACCAGATTTTACTTAGAGTAAAGTGGTCATTACAGTTATGATTTCATTGTATAAACCAGATTTTACTTAGAATAAAGTGGTAATTACAGTTATTGTTACTAATCATTTCCATGCATGAACTAGTTTTTACTTAGAATTAAGTGGTCATTACATTTATCGTTTCTCATGATTTCATTGTATGAACCAGTGTTTACTTAGAATTAACTGGTCATTACAGTTATCGCTTCTTATGATTTCAATGTATGAACCATGTTTTATTTAGCATAAAATAGTCATTACAAATAGATGTTACCATGAAAATCAGTTTTACTGAAATAGACTTTTATTGAAGGTTGTTGTAATAGTTTCTGTCAGGGTTATTTGATATTGCTGTTGTCATGTCACACGGTTGAAAATGATATATTTATTTTCAGTTTCTGTTGAATATGGCAAGCAAGAAGCGACACATTTTTTTTATATATTTCTTAGGAAATTCCCATTTCTGTAGTATTATATCTTTTTTTATGTGTCACTGTAAGTCCAAGATTTGGCATTGTTATGTGGGCTCTCACCTGTTATTTGCAGAAACATGTGCAAACAGATGTTTTTATAAATATATACATACATATACATTGCCCCATTCTCCTTTGTAAGGAGGGTGGCCGAGCCGAGAAACACATTCACCTGGATCCACACATACCTCATCTATTCCTCTTAGCGCCTTGGGGTTAAAGGTTTGAATAAGTAATACCTTAATAATTAAAGCTAGGATTAATTCTCTATCTATCTCTGTTAGTGAATGATTGGTGTTACGTTGTGGACACCCTTTTCTACTAGGGCTAGGACGGTGCTTTCTTGCGAAGGACTTTGGCTTTGCCAGATTTGATCATTACCCTGAATGAGTGCCCTCTATAACCTTGATGAATGAAAGTTGCAAGCGTTACCGCTCAGCCACAGTGGCCGCATCTCTATCTCTTATTTATTTTAATTTTTCTTCAGATCTGGCAGTGTGGAGGCAAGATGATAGATGCTCCGTGCTCTCGCATCGGTCATATTTACAGGAAATTTGCGCCGTTTCCTAACCCTGGCAAGGGCGATTTTGTTGGCAGGGTAAGTTTCAATTCGGGATGTATTTTCATTTTGTCCAGACAGTGGGCTAATAAGTGTATTTTGTGGTTATTATTTTGCTATTTTCGAAGCGCTGAATATTTCTATGGTGCCGTGGTCTGGCTTTTGTTATTTTTTGTCACTTCAAAGCATATTATTAATCCGGCAAATTCTGTGATTGCAAATAAGTATTGTAATCACTTTCTTTACATCAAAGGTTATGCACCAAGCTGAAGTAGGATATAATATTAGATCTCACTATATTTTATGTAATGTCATTCAGTTATTGAAAACATCAGAGATAATATTTTGAATACGATACTAACATTTCATATATGTGATACAGGAGTGTACAATATGCACATCTCACTGGTTAACAAATTCATAAATCTTCAGAATTATAAACGAGTAGCTGAAGTTTGGATGGACGAATACAAGGAGTATCTTTATAAACGCCGACCGCATTATCGAAACATTGATGCCGGAGACCTGTCGGAGCAGTTAGCCATTCGTGAGAAACTGCAATGCAAGCCTTTTGATTGGTTCATGAAGGAAGTTGCCTTCGATTTGGTTAAAGTGTACCCTCCAATAGAACCTCCAGATTATGCCAGTGGCAAGGTAATTACAGTACTGTATATCACTTTTTGCATTGCTTAGAAAGTTTACTTCCAATCGATTGATAATTCTTTCACTGTTCAGCATCTATGCAAGATCGTGATATTTTAGTGCAGAGAAAGATGGAATGTGGCACCCTATTTATTCAGCGGTGTTAAAGTTAGTTGAATTCAAAGCACTGGTGAGTAATAAAGGTCTCTATTTACTGTAATTGTTGGTGTCAAAACTTGGTTTATAAGATGGGTTGTGCATCAACGTGTAAACCTGAGCTGGATTGTGGAGCAGCATATGAAAACTGGAAATTAATATAATTATTTGGTGCGATTTGACAGAATGACCACAAATTAAGCAAGCCTTGCCTATCCACCTGTCATATTTTCTGTCACTATTTGTTGCTTTAATTATAATAAGAATATTATGCACATACTATATGTATCTGTGCTATGGCTGAAGGGTCTTTTGGAGTTAAATAGGACTATCCAGGACAGTTTGATGTTAAGTCCTCCTTCAGGCATGGCTCATTTTCTATGCCTACATCAACACCGAATATTCTTGGGTATTCGTTACATATCTCTTATTATCCTTTCACATCTCACAAGTTACACCACTTCCCATCTCTGTTTCTCTTTACTTTTTGTTTTCTTCTTGCCCAGGCCATATGAGAGCAGATTTTTTTTTTCCCTTCCTGGTGTCTCAGTCATAAAAAAATATATATATACTGTATATTTCAGCAGTATACAATAACTTCTCTTTATGATCTTTAGATCCAAAGCGTTGCCAGTAAAGACCTGTGTGTTGACACACGCTACAAGCATCATGGAGAAAGATTTGGTGTGCAAGAATGCAGTAATGGTGGCGAGCAGACCTTCCATTTAACTTGGCACAAGGACATTCGACCTGGAAAGAGATCCCTGTGTTGGGACGTTTCGAGTGGTGATGTCCAGTCGCCTGTGTTACTTTACAATTGTCATGGGATGGGGGGGAACCAGCTCTGGAGATATGACACGGTTAGTTGAGTTTTGAACCTGACCTAGAATATAAATAGTTTCATGAAAGTTTCATTAAAAATTGACTACATAAATCAGTCTTCTTTAACTTTTATGCATTACTCTGAACTAAAATATAGGACACTTTATGAACCTTTCATTAAAAGCTTGCTAGTTATATCCATCTTCACCTTTTTTGCATTTATAGTTGATGTCAACAAACTTTTTAAGCATATAAAGTTGATGCATTATTGGGTAAGGCATCTCAAACGTTTAATCTAGGAATTGAATTGAAACAATTCTGTGTTTTGATATAGATAATTTTGGATTATAGGTGCTTATTAGCTGTACGATAAGTAATTTTCTTACTTAGCAGATTTACTTTAGATTGGTGTTCCGGATTCTCTCTCTTTTCTCTCTCTCTCTCTCTCTCAATTTTGGGTCCTCTGCTTTTCCTAATATATGTTAATGATTTACCTCAATTTATAAGAGATTACCTACTTATGTATGCTGATGACACCCAGATTATGCTTACTGGTGACATTGATAGAATTCCTGAAATCTTAAAAAGGGCTGAAGATATATTAAACTATGCCAAAAGTTATTTTAACAGTAATGGTCTCTTACTGAACGAAATTAAAACTAAATTCGTTATTTTTGGATCAAATCAATACCTATCCCGCATTCCTGAGAACATCAGTATAAATTTCAACAATGTTTCACTCTTCCCATCTCATAAGGTTAAAAATCTAGGAGTTATTATGGACAGTACCAGGACGTTCAATTTTCATGTCGATGAACTACATAAAAAAGTGAACGGGACCCTTATTTACTTGAACAGAGTCTATGAAAGATTCGAGCCTGATTGTAGGGTAATTGTAGTACAAACATTGATTTTAAGTATTCTCAACTACTGTCTGAGTGTTTGGGGTTCCACGACTAAGACCCAGATGTTACGAGTGAAAAGGCTCCAGAATTTTGCTGCAAGAGTTGCCATAGGGGGGGGTGCATAAATATGATCACGTGACCCCCCTTTTTGAGAGATTGGGTTGGCTAAGGATGGACATGAAGTTCATATATAATATCTGTCTTTTAGTTTTTAAAATAAATAATGGAATATTACCGGAATGGCTCTTCTCATTGCCAACAGTTAATCAAATGCGTATCAATAACGTCAACACCAGATATCAGAATTCTTTTTACGTGCCCAGAACTTCCACTGATATTAGGGCAAGAACCTTAAATGTAATGGGCCCGAGACTTTGGAACTCTTTACCTGCAAACTTAAGAAGCTGCCAAACATTACCCTCTTTTAAATCTCATCTTTTAAATCACCTACTTAATAAGTGATTTTAGAGTCATTATTATCCTCCCATTGGGTAGACGAAGTGTACGTATGGTTGTTTTAATGTGTAAATATTTTGATTATGTGCTTTGCAAATTTAATTTGTTTCATTTTGACATTTTACATTGTAATTAGATTAATTATCATGTAATAACCATTTTTGATGGAATAAAGTTTTTGACTCTCTCTCTCTCTCTCTCTCTCTCTCTCTCTCTCTCTCTCTCTCTCTCTCTCTCTCTCTCTCTCTCTCTCTCTCTCTCTCTCTCTCTCTCTCTCTCTCTCTCTCTCTCTCTCTCTCTCTCTCTCTCGCTCGCTCGCTCGCTCGCTCGCTCGCTCTCTCTCGCTCTCTCTCTCTCTCCTCTCTCTCTCTCTCTCTCTCTCTCTCTCTCTCTCTCTCTCTCTCTCTCTCTCTCTCTCTCTCTCTCTCTCTCCCTATTTGGTATTAATTAAACTTATCATATTGGTAGCATGATATTTGAATGCATATTTTTGACAGAGACCTATTAAATATTTGAAAACTTTTTTTTTTTTTTATAGAAGTTGAATAAAACTACATTAAGCATTTCTCTTGAGAATCATACCTTTCATACATCAGTCCCTCCCATATAAGGTTGACTGCAGCCATTCTCATAATTAGATTGATAGTACAGACACTCTCCAACTTACTAATGAGTTAGGTTGCAGAATTCTGTTCGTAAGTAGAATTATTCGTAAGTTGTGTTTAGGTAAAAAACAACTGTTGTACATTACATACATGAGTATTATGCAGTACTTAGGTGACAGTTAATTACTACATAAAACATAGAGAATGCAGTATTAATGAATTTTAATACAGTAATAATAATGCAGTACAGTACAGTAATACATACATAAATACATGGGTAGATAATGTGTAGGTTTTTGTTTTTATCTCTGAATGTTTATTGCTCGGTTGTTTGTAAGTATAGAAGTGTCTGTATTACCATATGTTGGCTGCTGCAGCTGGATTGGAAGCACACACTGGTTGTCGGTTCGAGACCCACCACAGTCAAAGGTTAGAAAGAGCATTCACCCAATGTAAAAGTCGCACTTGCCAAAACCAAAGCCCTGCAAAAGAAGGCAATGTCTTAGCCCTTAATAGAAAAGGGAGTCTATGACGTAAAACTGGATCGATCACTATGACTGTACGATAATCTCATTTTTTTCCAGGATCATCAGTGGCTAATCCATGGAGGTAATCCCAGGTGTCTCGACTCCAATCCGGGCAACAAGGAGATATACGTGTCTGCCTGTGACCCGGAAAAGACATCGCAGAAGTGGATCTTCCAGAATATCAATGCAGAGCGACTGGCCAAGTGGGAAGAAGCTGGGCATTTACTATAATGTTTTTTTGATGCCACTATTTCCACTTATATTTCTTTGTGCTCAATTTATCTAAATATAATTTACATAAGCAGATATTTTTATTAAGGGCTAAAACTGTCATGAATTTTTGTGCAATACCATCAGTAGAGGTATAGTTAACTCTGTAAATCCTACACTCCATTTATTTACTTTTTTTTTGGGTGACACCAAGATGAACGAAGAAAATTGTCTTCATCAAGCCTGAACTCGAAGACAAAATAAGACAAAGAGAAATAGATTGGGAGTGTTTTGAATTGTTGGAAAGATTTTCCTTGGATCATTATCAGAAAATTATGTATTCCACGATAATTAATTTAAAATTGATAATATCTATTCCTCTTGTATTTTGGAGGTTATTATGCAACATTAACCAGAGTTATTTCAAATTGGAGGAGAATTTATAAGGGTAAAACCTTTCCTGGCTTTTGAGACAATAATGCTCTCAAAATATTTTAACTGAGCAGTGTGGAGGCAATATGATAGATGCTCCGTTGCTAGGTTTATTATGCATAATTTATTTCTAGCAAAAATTACAATATCCTTGTGATTATATCTAGTCAATGTCCTGTACTTTGTGTATTACCATAGTACAGTAATTATTTCTCCTAGCCATGACAACACTCGTTTAAGGTAGGTTCACATATTGCATCGCATTCGTAGAGTACCTTCCGACACTGGTTATTATGTAGTTTATCTAAATTGTCTACTACCATAGTACAGTAATTATTTCTCCTATCCTTGACAATCATTTAAGGTAATTTCACATATCGCAATCACATCCTGTACCTACCAACTCTGGTTGTTTGGTATTATATTTGAAATACCTTTTTGTGAATATGAAGTTTAATGTAAATGACATTTTGTTGTTGTTTTAGTGACTTCTGTTGTACATACAGAGCTGGAAATTGTAATACAAGCTTTTTTATCCAATTACTTAATAGAAGGATATATGAAGGTGTGATTGTGCCATCAGCTGTGTATGGAGCAGAGACTTGGAATGCAAGAGAGGACGAAAGGAACACGTTGAATGTAATGGAGATGAGGTATTTGAGAAGGATGATTGGTGTATCTAGAATAGATAGAATAAGAAATGAGGATGTCAGGCAGAGAACGGGCATTAGAATGAAGCTGTCAGATAGGTTAGATCAGTGTGTTTTGAGTCGGTTTGGACACATGGAAATGATGAGTGAGGAATGAATAGTGAAGAGATTGTGGAGTGCAGAAGTGATTGGGATTAGGTCAAGAGGGAGACCTAGAATGAGATGGATAGATGGCATGAACAGAGCACTGAATGCACGTGGAATGTCAGTGGAACAGGGAAGAGAGCGTGCAAGAGATGGGGAAGAGTGTGCATAGATGACGTTGGCCAAAGGGATTTCTCGCACCTGCTAGCTCAGTGAACTGTGATGGACGGATGTGAGGGTAGTTGCCATGTGATGAAGCGGTGGGGGTATATCAGCTGCGGCTGTCGGGCCTCATTGTAGACTATCCTTGCCCGCCTACCTTGTGGATGACCCAAGCAGGGGGGAAGGGGGGAGATGTGGCAACCCTTTATCCCCAAGGAGCTGAGAGGTGTGGATTGTGGTGAATGCATGTTTCTTGGCTCTGCCTCCCCCTTTACAAGGGAAAATGAGGGGTGTGTATATGTATGTATGTGCTTGAAATAGTTTGAACAAACCTTAACTCTGTGTTGGGTTTAATGTTTGTTTCAATACAACATTCATACGCAATTCTTTTTCTTTTTATGAGTGTGACTCCAGGACAGGCACGAAAATGCCCTCATTAGGCTCGGGCACCAAAAAACATTGAGATGAAGGAAAAGTAAAAGTTTAAGGACCTTGTGAAATAAAAGAATTATAAATATAATATTACCTTTCTTGATGGTCAGTCATAATTTCTGTTAGCATACAAATTTTATCCTCATACAGTGCTCTTCTTCTTTGTTGTCTTCGGCTTTAACCCATTTCTCTAAAGGCTTACTGTTTTTTTACTCCTCTTTTCAATTTTTCCTGTCTCATGTATCCTTTTCCAGTAGCCCCTTATCCTGAATATCATTTGCTGTTTAATCTTTATACAGATTATCTTCATTCATTGATAAGCATAATTAACATAGGTTTACATTCTCCATGTATTGTATGGTTCCTGTGAACTGATTTCATGAAGACTTTTGTAAGCAACACTTAGACACCTTTTAAATTTCCTCGATGCTTTTGGCATTATGCCATATATACAGATGCTAAATATATAATAGGGGATAAAACATTTTGTTTTTAAATGTAATTTATTTTAAATATGAGCGTTTTAGCTTTATGAAATAGATAATCATTTTAGAACCTTTTTTGATTGAATTTTGCTCATTAATTACCAAAGTTTTCAGAGACTAAACCTGTTATGAAGATAGTTATTTGTGCTGCTGAAAAGTTTATTACATTGTCTGCATTATGTTTTTCAACTGTTGAGTGGTGACTTCTAAGTCTCCCAGCTGTTGTGGAACAATCTTTCAACCATTTTTAGAAGGGCATTCCTACAGCTCACAAGTTTTATAGTGATCACTCGGAAGTCTGTAGGATATTGTATAGAATCAAAAGCAATTCTTGTGGGAGGCACTATTACTATGCATTTTGTATAACCTTACAGGGTATTACATACAGTGTATTTGCAAAAAAAAAAATTAATAAATAAATATTCCTTCTGAAAGCAGTATGTGAATTACATTGTTTCAAATTCTTTATATGCTCATACGGATACATAATAAGTACTTTAATGAATTGTTTACTCTATGCATAATGCTCTAACACATTAAATACATCACTAATGTAGTGTTTCTAACACGTTTGCAGTTTACTTTAGCTCCTACAAAAACTCGAAGTTATTTCTCTTGTAATTGAAGCAGCTTTTTCTAAGATTTTACACATATGTGTATTTAGATATGTATTTGCAATTTTGTCAAAATTTATGTAATTCTTTTCAGATATAAATTTTTTTTAGTTTTATGGCAGGTTATCTGTACAGGGGCTTACTTTCCAGTTTTAATGTATTTTTCATTGTTTTATACACCGCATTATATGATAATACAAAATATTTAGTTTATATTAAAGTAAAGGTTTTGTTTGAGGAAAATGAATTCATGGAGGGAAGAATTGTTAATTGTTGCTCCCCTATCCCTTTTATTTGCCATCTGTGCATGATCTATAAGCCCAACATTTTTAATTTTCGATCTTTTTATATGGGCTCTTCAGTATTTAACTAATAGATTGTATTCCGTCCAGTGATCAAAAGGTTCGTAGTTGTTATAACATTTAAGAAATATGTCATATTTAGTATGGAGTCTGGTTTCCCAGACTTTTCCCCATAGTCGATATATTATCACTGACAGGCTGAAAGGCCTACCAGGGAGAGGTAGCTTTTTATTTTTTAAACTTTATATAGAAATGAGTTGTTTGATGTTAAAGATGATATGGGTTTGTGGGTGTAGAAGATTCTGTATCGTTGTTGAGTCGTGTTTATTAGACGAGTTATCATAAGCTGTGATAGGGTTGAGATAGAGAGAAGGTGACCTCACTGCAATTGCACCTGACCTTGCTTTTCAATAACTATAATACTGGTTTATTATATATACACAACTGACTTCCATTCATGTGCAAAGGTGACCTCATTGCAATTGCACCAACTTATGCACCTGACCTTGCTTTTGGATTACTATTTTACTGGTTTATAAAATATACACAATTGACCTCCATTCATGTGCATAGATGACCTCACTACAATTGCACCTGGCTTTTGCACATGACCTTGCTTTCACTTATCTATATCACTGGCATATAATACATTCACAATTGGCAGAAATGTAGACATTACATACACAAGAGTTAGAAATTTAAAGTTACATTAGAGATGCACGAGCAGATAGGTATAACAGCCATATAAATTAAGAAACATCAATGCATATATGGGCATTTTTGCTGAATTAAGGTTAAATAATGACAGATGTGATTCCAAGTTAAAACCTTTCTATTAACCTTACTTCAACAGATTGGTATAGTAATAATAGAGACTTCTTAGGTAGACAGGGTTTTATGTGATTGCCAAGGAAGTTCTTGTCAGATATTGAAGCCTGATTGAGAAATCTAATGACATACCAGCTATATTCTTTTCATGATAATGAAATGTTTATTACTATTAATATCATATTATAGACATATTTGTAGAAAATACTTGGGACATGAGTCTTCTAGATTGATACAAAAGATGTTTTGTGGAATATATTGTTGGGTAGCGGTTTGAATATCACAATGATAGTTTTTCAACACTTAAAATATGGTATGTCAAACCATTTTCTATTCTGTGCTGGATATTTTGAAAGAATTTTCTTGGATTAATTTGATTGATAAGTTTTAGGGTAATCAGTCGGGTTTTTGGTATGCATCCAAGTATAAACATATATATGCAAATATTACACTCAGTATTAAGTAGACTGATTATATATATATATATATATATATATATATATATATATATATATATATATATATATATATATATATATATATATATATATATATATATATAGTAAGGAAGCCCATCAGTGAAACAAAACTTATAAAACAATGCTATATTTCGGATCCCAACTGGATCCCTTCTCAAGCACAAGTTGTGCTTGAGAAGGGATCCAGTTAGGATCCGAAATATAGCATTGTTTTATAAGTTTTGTTTCACTGATGGGCTTCCTTACTATTTAGTGCTGTATGCTAACAGTTTGTACTTATTTATATATATATATATATATATATATATATATATATATATATATATATATATATATATATATATATATATATATATATATATATATATATATATATATATATATATATATATATATATATATATATATATATATACTGATTTAATTTTGTTGATCTTGTAATCATCGTCTATCACTTTGAAGGTAGTATTGGTATTAAATTTTTTTACATTTATCAGAGTGTTTTTATTTTATTTTATTGTTACTGTATTATGTTTTACCTTTTAACCGCTTGGTTTCATTGCTTTTAAGTTAGATGCATCTAGACAGAATTTATACTGATACCAGCAAACAACTCAGGAGCATTGCACTTTGAAAAGGAAACCAAAGAAAAATATATAAACATTCCTTTTTTAAAATACACCCAGAATAGAAAAAGTATTCCACATTTTCAAATGAATCGTGTGTTTTGGCAGAAAACAATGAACATTCCACTATTTACAGTACAACCAGTGTAGAAAGGGGAATTCCACTTATTAAAATTCATCCATTGTGTGAAATATAGTGGACCTTGCTATATGGTTAATTTGTGCATTTTTCCTCATTAAAATTTAATTCTACAGTACTTTATAATTTATGCAAAGAGGCCTTGAGGAGTATGTTCAATATGGAGTTCCTGAATGGAATTGTGTATCAGTACTGTTTATAGATGGATAGTTAGATTCTTTAATTTTTTAAGTATTACCTCAAGGCGGTATAATATTGGCAAACATTGCAGCCTGTTATTTAATAAAAACCATGGAATAAATTTTTTGCTTCTGTCGAATTTTTTATCCTTCATTTGTATTGTGTTTTAGTTTTGAATTGCTCAGGATGACAATGTCTTAAATTTTTGTTTGTTATTGGTTGTTGCTAAAGGAGGTTTCATCATTTTTTTTAAGTTGTCATTTGAGGATGGACACATGAAAAGGCTGGATGCTCTTCCTACCGTCCTGCCGTGGGCTCGAACATGGGTCCATCACCTCCCAAGTTGAGTTCTCTAATGGTCATGCTCCTGCATAAGCTCATTACTGTGATTGGTTTTACACCATAGACTCCCTTTCTACTAAGGGATAGGATGGTGCCTTCTTGCGAAGGTCTTTAGTGTTGCCAAATGCGACCACAACCATGAGCGAATATCCTTTCTAGCTAGAGACTGTGGCGGGACATTTTCTTTTTTACCTGGTCTTATCAACAGCACAGTAAATATCAAAAGAATATAGCATTAGGGTCTCCATACTGTACTTGTGCTTGCTTTCTCTCTATTCTAAGTTCATAGTAATCCATACCAGGTCATCATATAATGATAGCAACGTGTCTGTCTCAAAATTTTATATTTTGTGTATTGCTTGTATACTAGCTGTATATCATACTAGGTGTTGTATGATAATTTTATTAGTTTGTGTGTATTTTTTTGATAAGGTATGGACTTTCAAAATTAGTTATATCATTCATTTGGTGTTTGTATTTCTTGATATTAAGAAGGATTTTTATTTCTAAATGGGTGGATTATTTATGGAAAATATTCATCAGATCTTAACCAACATAATCCTTTATTTACCAATGAATAATTATTATATTTTCACTAAGTGCTTACGTTCTGTTTGTTGTAGAACTGATTGTACCTTGCTAATTTAAGAGTTAAACCAAGTGACACGGTTAAACAGATGAAAACGTGCGAGCTTAGTACGTATCAATCGTTGTGTCATTCCTCTAGGAAAAATTTTAAAACTAAAATTTCATGGAGAATGCGTGTAAAAGGATCCTCCGATGATGAGGTTTAAATTTTGTGATTGTGTTTAAAAAATAAAAAAGTCTCCCTTACATAAGAATAAATGATAGTCATTGCTCCTTTTCTTTGGCTTTTGCCCTCTTCTCAGTTTGAGCCTTTGCTAAGGTGAATTTCTTCACCAATTCACAGTTTCCAAATACTAGTTGTGAAGTTTGTTTCAGCTTTTTCAGTAGCCACCTTTTTTCCATTTCGTATCAGTACTGTAGTTGTAGTACCATGCAGAAAAAAAGTTATTTTATTTAATTGAGACTATAGTAACTTAACCCTTTCACCAAAGGTTAAATCTTGAGAGCACCAGAGAGACGTTGTCTAAAAATATAAAAAGTGATGTGTGTCTTTCCTTGTACTCATTCACTCGAATGATCATATTAATTAGGTTTTAAAGATGAGAATCGTGTTAACAGTCTTAGAGGTACCAAGTTGCTTTCATCTAGCATTGTTTTATTTACCTACATGTACTGACTTAAAACAGCAGTTGTAGCAAAATACATAAGAGTAAACTGATACTATCTCATATGAATATTTATGGTCGATTTAAAGTAGGTTCCAAACTGTACTACCATGACTCGCTTAGTGCTCTCTAGTGTGTGTGAAAATTTTGGTCCTAATAAAAAAAATATTCAATCTCGACCAGAATGAGGTTATGTAATAATACATAATATGTCAGGATATATGATCAGAAGGTCCATCTTTGACTCCGTTGTTTTTCCACTAACATTACAAAGAACCATAAATTTTCCATGGATTTGTTTTACTTAATTGAAGAATATCAGCAATATTAAAAATATAAATTTGCCTCTGTAATATGCCACGTTGTAGAATATAAGACCTAAAGATCTGTCCTTTACTTTGGCATGGTGCTCACTTTTTTTTATAAAAGCATAACTAGTGGGAATAAAGAATGGGTGGACATATTGGACTTATATAAATAGAAGATCAGGGTTGTAAAGGAGAAAATGTTAATTAGTCGTTTTGTCATATTCTCCAGCACGCATTTTACTATATCATAGTGCCTTTTGTTGCAAAAGGTGATTGGAAACACACACACATATATATATATATATATATATATATATATATATATATATATATACTGTATATATTCCCGCTTGCCAGCTCCCAGTTCTGCATTGGTGCCTGCGCTGTGTACTTCGTTTGTGATCTCTTCGTAGTTCTTGCTTTGTTTTCCATTGTTTTGCCTTTAAGCTAGCCCTTATTATTGCTCCTTATAAGTTAAATGTGATAGTGACAGTGGCACAAACACCCTAGATGCATACCAGTGGAAATGAAGAAAGAAATAAGGGCTCTCCTTTCAAAAATTATTCCCCCTCCTCCTCCACATATTATGCCAGCAACACACATCCACAAAGGTAAATACAGTACTGTACTGTTTCTTACTTGTTTGTTATAAGTGGGAGAATGAGACAACTTTTTCTAAGCGTTGGACTTTATTTCATACTGGGTATCAAGTAGTGTATACTGTACACCTGAATATGTGCATGCTTTACTTTAGCAGAGTAGAATTCCTTTCTGTTATTAATTCTCTCTCTCATACATGTTTTTATTGCATACCACAGCAGATTTATTATTAAAGAATCTTCTAGTCCTCATTCAGTGTTTCTGGAGATACTTTCTGTTGTATATGGAAGAATGTATAGAGAGTTACTGAAGTTCATGGTTTTTTATTGTACACTCAAGCTTTCAATAGTTAAATCTATAAGTAAATATTATTTTCAAGTATATGTACATATATATACAGAAGTCCCTAATCTTACGTAGTAGGTTATTTCCTCAGACCCCTAATTATTAAAACCTCTTGTATTTAAGACCTTTATATGAAAAAGCTTGTGCTTTGCATGTTACCTTTTCCCTGGTAGTACAATACTGTACTTAAACTTTACCTAATACAGTTTAATTTCTTTGTGAAAATAGTTGCTGTAATATATTTTTATAGGGAACTATTTTTTTCTCATTTTCCCATCTTGTACATTCAAAAACCATATTTTTTAAAACTATAAAATATATGGGCCCATTGAATATATATATATATATATATATATATATATATATATATATATATATATATATATATATATATATATATATATATATATATATATATTAATAACACTGAACTGTTAACATACAGTTTAAAATGGTAGGAAAAGCCCATTAAGTAAAACAACGAAAATATATATATATATATAAAAAGTACTTATTAATTTCGTGACCTAAACTGGTCACCTTCTCAAAGTATATATATATATATATATATATATATATATATATATATATATATATATATATATATATATATATATATATATATATATATATATCAGACCATTTTTATATATAAAAACTACTAAGATTGCTTATTTTGCATATCTCGTTCTCTTTGCTCTTGTTGTAGTTGCCTGGTAAGATCCGCTTGCTTCTGTAAAAGATATATATTTTCTGTTTTTCTTCTCTGCTGCCTCTCAATGTCTTTTATCACACCTTCATGTAGTTTTTGCCTGAAGAGAATACAAAAATAATGACATTAATATAGCTAGGGAGAGAGCTCACACAACAACTTTGGTGCTTCAAAAGTTTTATGAACTTTAAAAGTCTTATCATAAAAAAATTTGGGCTTCATGCAATTTTGTAGCTCTGCACTTATACACAAATATTTCAAAACTTACTTATCAATGTTTTGTTTCCTATGCACGTAAGTAACAACCCCAGCGGTAAGTAGACAGGCACCTCCTAATGTGACTTTGGAAGCTAGGGACATCCTGTAAGATAAGAAAGCAATAAATTAGTTACGGTCTTCCAAAAGGCTCTACAAGATAGAGTTAAGGTTACAATAATAGGTTTACAGTACTGTTAACCTAAGGATAAGTTACTATATTTATAATTGCAATCATAGAACAAATAGGAAAATATAAAACATCAATTTCCTGTTTATGAATAAATAAATACATAATTTTCACTCTTAATTTTGCAATAAATTAAATATTTGCTCAAAGTAACATTAGAAAGATCATTTTGCAATGTTTTAATTTATATGTTGGGCATGTTCATGAAGTGACTGTTCTCTGAATGGTGGTGGGACCTGTTTACACCAACAGCTATCTTGGGTCATATGCATTTGGCTGATAAATGAATATCGTCTTTGGAGGGAACTGAGGGGATGAAAAAGTATTAATATCTTCATATTATATATATATATATATATATATATATATATATATATATATATATATATATATATATATATATATATATATATATATATATATATATGGTAGGAAAAGATATATGGGCATCATTACGCCACAGTCTAAGATTACATAGGGTAATCACTCAGTGACGTAAAATCTATTACATTTTCAGGTTCGCATAAGCGAAGGTTTCCAAAATCGTACTGTGGTAAAGTGAATATCAAGTATCATATCGAATATAATGGGATGTTTTCAGCAGCAATGCACAAATAAATTATGGCTCAAAAAATAAAAGAAGATAACTTACGTATGAACGTTAATGGTCACAGAATATTACAATTGTTATTGCGTGGAGAAAAGGTGTAGAGTAATCATTGTAGTTTATGTTTTGGTTTATGACGGTGTCACCGTGAAGGACTTCTCTATCATAGTCTCCCTGTAACCTTCGTAACAGTTTCCGTAAATGTTTTACTTAATTGTTACATACATATACACATGCCTCATTCCTCCTTGTAAGCGGGGGGGGGGGGGCGACCCAAGAAATACGCATTCGCAAAAGATGTATGACATCTTTTGTGAGAAATATGGGAAGATAGTAGATTGCTGCATATCTGTCACCAAAGTAGGTGTAATTCATGCCAGAGAGAAATGGTTCGATAATGGGTGTAAAAGAGCTAAGGAGTGGAGAGACAAATGCTGGAAAAAGAATAGGAGGAGAAAAAACATAAATGCCTGGCAAACCTACAAAAGAGCAAGAAATGACTACCTAAGTAAAAGGAGAGAGATTATGAGAGGGACATCACCAGGAAGGCTAAAGAAAATCCCAAGCTTTTCCACAGCTTTATCAGAGGAAAACTGAAGGTAAAAGAACAGGTTTTAAGGCTAAAGAGAGCTGATGGAAGCATCACTGAGACGGACGAAGAGATCTGCAAAGAATTGAACAAGGAGTTTCAGTCAGTATTTACAGTAGAAAATACCCCACCCCCTCAGATTGCAGTGATAGAAGCTCAAGGGCCGGTATTAGAGAACATCAACCTTACAGCCACAGAGGTATGCAAAGCGCTGATGGATTTAGATGTTCATAAAGCTACAGGTCCTGATGACATATCCCCTCATGTGCTTAAAAAATGCGCAAACACAATATCAGTGGCACTAAGTATCATATTTAAGGAGTCACTGGAGTCGGGGGAGATTCCAAGATGCTGGAAACAAGCAAATGTGATACCTATCTTCAAAAAGGGAAGGAGGGATACGGCTCTGAACTATAAACCAGTTTCCTTGACCAGCATAGTTTGCAAACTTATGGAGAAACTACTAAGGAAACATATCTCTCTTCACTTGGAATCCTTCAACTTTTTGTCAGTGAGGCAACATGGCTTCAGAGAAGGTAGATCAACAGTAACAAACTTATTAGAATTTTATGATGAGGTAAGCCAAATCTTACAGGAAAGAGAGGGCTGGGCAGATTGCATATTCCTAGACTTCCAGAAAGCGTTTGACACTGTTCCACATGGGAGACTTATTAGGAAGCTGCAATCAATGGCTAGAATAGGTGGAAATATCTTGGAATGGATAAAAACTTACTTAGAAGGAAGGGAACAGAGGGTTAGAGTAAGACACTCAGTGTCTGAATGGAGAAGAGTTAGTAGTGGAGTTCCACAGGGTTCAGTTTTAGGGCCACTTTTGTTCCTTGTATATGTAAATGACCTACCAGAGTCTGTAAATTCATTCATGAATATGTTTGCAGATGATGCAAAGATTGTGAAGAAAGTAAAAAACGAGAACAATGGTAGAGAACTTCAGGAGGATCTAAATAATCTGCATGAGTGGTCAGAAAAGTGGCTAATGAAATTCAATACCTCAAAATGTAAGGTAATGAGAATGGGTATAAGTGCAAGAAGGCCCAAACTTGACTACTCGGTGGCTGGAGTACAACTTCAAGAGACAGAAAATGATAGAGATCTAGGAGTAAACATACTGGCAGATTTGTCTCCAGAAATACATATAAATGGCGTAGTAAGGGCAGCATATGCATTCTTATCAAATGTAAGGGTAGCCTTCAGGCACATGGACAAGGAAATGTTCAGAAATATTTATGTAACCTATGTGAGGCCAAAACTCGAATATGCAGCCCCCTTTTGGAATCCGCACTTGAAAAAGCACATAGCTAAGCTTGAAAAAGTTCAAAGACATGCCACGAAACTGGTGCCAGAAATACGCAATCTCGGTTATGATGAGAGGCTGAGGGAATTAGACATGCCATCACTCGAAGCTAGAAGAGTAAGGGGGGATATGGTGACAGTCTTTAAATTCCTTCATGGTTATGATAGAGTGGATAGGGATCGATATTTCGATATGGCTGGCTCTAGAACTAGAGGTCATAGTTTGAAGCTTCGTAAGAAAACTTCTTTGCAGGATGTAAGGAAATACTTTTTCAGTAGTTGATAATTGGAATTGGCTAAGCGAGGAGGTAGTTAATGCTATCTCAATCCATAGTTTTAAGGACAGGTACGATAAGTATCACTAAGTCTAAAATGGAACCGATCAGGAGACGGGAAGATACGAGCTTTGGGCTCTTTCCCGTAAACACAATTAGGTAATCACAATTAGGTAATCACCTCAACCATTCCTCTCAGTTCCTTGGGGATGAAGGGTTGCTACTCCTCTCCTTCCCTTCCACCCTGCTTGGGTCATCCACAACGTAGGTGGGCAAGGATAATCTGCAATGAGACCCGACAACCGCTGCTGGTTTACCTCCACCGCTTCATGACATGGCAACTCCCCTCACACCCATCCATCACAGTTCACTGAGCTGGCAGGTGCGAAAAATCCCTTTGGCCAGCGTCATCTATGCCCAGTCTTCCTTCACTCATTCCTATCTCTTGCACACAGTGTTTCCTGTTCCACTAACTTTCCACGTGCATTCAGTGCTCTCATGCCATCCATCCATCTCATTCTAGGTTTCCCTCTTGACCTTACTCCAATCACTTCTGCACTCCACAATCTCTTCACTATTCATTCATCACTCATCCTTTACATGTGTCCAAACCACATCAACACACTCTGATCTAACCTATCCGACAGCTTCATTCCAACACCCGTTCTCTGGCTGACATCATCATTTCTTACTCTATCGATTATAGATACACCAATCATGTTTCTCAAACACATCATTTCCATTACATTCAGCTTATTCCTTTCATCCTCTCTTGCATTCCAAGTCTCTGCTCCATACAATGCTGTCGGTACAATCACACCTTCATATATCTTTCTCTTTGCATTCATTCCCAAATATTTATTTCTCATTACACTTTTCAACCCATCTTGCTTCCTTCATGCTTTGATTTACCTTTACATGCACTCGTCCACCCCTTGATACATGTGACCCCAGATACTTAAAACTCTCATCTTCTTCAAGCAACTCCCTAGTCACTCCTACATTCATTCTGCCAACATTAACACTCTTCGTGCATCTCATGACTACTTTAATCAATATTCACCCTCAACTTACTTCTTAATTGTTATATGATAATAATAATAATAATAATAATAATTAATAATAATAATAATAATAATAATAATAATAATAATAATAATAAGAGGGACAAAAACAATAATAATAATAATAATAATAATAATAATGGTAAAGCTTCTTTTTATGAACTCCATCTATTTTTTTAGTACTGTATATGATTTTTTCTAATATGTTTCGATGTGTTTTGAATTATACTGATAATTGTCTTACTCGGAAATCACCATTTTTTGTGTTATTCCCTTCCCCTACTTTCGAAAGTAGTCATTTCCAAGAAAAACAATAATAGGAATAATTCAAAATGCATCAATGTCTATCAGGAAACAGAGATTAGCCATAGTAACTGATAAATATATAAAATAAGGTTATGTTATTTACCTTCTTCAGTTACACTTGTTCTTCGTTCGCTAAAGACGAACAAGGCATCTGGTCCCGATGGTATCCCTGCAAGGTTTCTTAAGGAGTTTGCAGATGAACTGGCTCCCGTGCTTTGCCGTCTTTTTCGCCTCATTCTTTCAAGCAGTGTCTATCCTTCATCTTGGAAGCATGGTGTAGTTCAACCTGCTCCTAAGAAGGGTGACTGCTCTATTCCTTCAAACTATCGACCTATTGCCCTAACTTCCTCTATTAATAAAGTTTTCGAAACTTTGCTCAATGCTCACATCTTGAAACGCCTTGAATCTAACTCGCTTATCTCCGATCACCAGTACGGCTTCTGCAAGGCAAGATCCACTGGTGATCTATCCTATCTTACTCATGCATGGTCATCTTCTCTGAGAAACTATGGGGAATCCATTGTTGTCGCCCTAGATATCTCTAAGGCTTTTGACAGAGTCTGGCACAAGGCTCTGTTAGCCAAACTCCCTGCCTATGGCTTTACCCCTTTTTTCTGTTCTCTGATTTCCAGTTTTCTTACTGACCGTTTTATATCCATAGTTGTTGATGGCCCAAAATCTAGCCCTTTCTCTGTTACCAGTGGTGTTCCACAGGGCTCCGTTCTTTCACCTACTCTGTTCCTTCTCTTCATCAATGATCATCTACAATCCCCATCTTCCTCTTTTCTTCATGCCTTTGCTGATGATTCTACCCTTCACTTTTCCTCTTCCTTTTCTTCACAACTTTCATCTACTACTCGTAATCAGTCTCGTATCACTTTCTTCTACTCTCACCTCCGATTTGCAGAGAGTATCTGAGTGGGGCACTCAAAATTTAGTTAAATTCAATGCCTCCAAGACACAGTTTTTGGCTATCTCTTGATGATCTTCTCCTCCTGACAACCCTACTGCCTTCGAAACTAACGAAATTTACCCTCTTAATTCTATCAACATATTAGGAATCCATATAGCCTCTAAATTGTCTTGGAGGAATCACATAATCCAAATTTCTAATTCTTCATCCCCAAAATTGGGGGTTTTGTTTCATTTTCGTCATTTCTTCTCCTTACAGTTACCGTACTTAAAATTTATAAAGGTCTTATCCGTCCCTGCTTAGAATACTGCTCTCACATCTGGGGTGCTTCTTCTTATACTTATCTCCTCGATAGGGTTGAATCCAAAGCAGTCAGACTCATTAATAATCCTTCTCTTACTTCTAATCTATATTTTCTCTCTCTTCGCCGTAAGGTATCTTCCCTCTCTCTTTTCTATCGCTGCTTCTGATGAGTTGGCGAGTTGCATCCCTCCCCCACTGTCGAGGCCGCGTAACACTCGCCAAGCGGCCTCATCTCACAGGTACTGTGTGGAGATTTGTAGCTCGCGGATTGGTCAGTGCAGCGACTGTTTCTTCCCATCTACCTCTAGACTCTGGTACTCTCTTCCTCCTTCTGTCTTTCCTAATTCTTATGACCTTTCATCCTTCAAAAAGCAGATCTATCGTTATCTTAGGGCCTGGTTCTCCATATCTCTGGTCCTCGGTACTTTGACTATTTTTTTTTGTCTGTCGTTTTCCCTTGTGTGACATTACCTCATCTCTGCCTTGCCCTTAACCTTTTTCTTTTCCTTCGTCTTGGTATTTTCTCGTGCCTGGGCCTTTATTAATGAGGGCAGTTTCTGCCTCTCCCGGTGTCACTCATAAGAAAAAAAAACACACAAACCAATAAAAAGTGTTTGTAGTCATAATTTAACTAGATCTCACTATAAAATCTTGTTAATTTTCAAACAATTTTCTAGACAGTCGTTATTAGCAATCTTTAGGGTTTAACTTTTTATTCATTAAATAGTTATATTGTATTAGGTTGTTCATTATAAAACATTGTCTGCATCTAGAGTCAGTCAATTATAACAAAGTCTATAGACATTGATGTAAAGTTAACTTTATATATATTAAATTGCCTACTGTTTTTTAATTCTGGCCCCAGGGACCAAACTAAATGGGATATCGAAGCCATAGGTTGGAGCTTTTTCTCCTGACATTTAAATATGTGCCTGATGACCAGGTACTTCCAATTTTTTATCTACATCCATGACCACCTTGCTGATGCTGCCAAGATATGACATATTTTATAAGAATTATTTCTTTTTCTTTATACTATTATAGCTATGTATTTAGTCAGGTCATATTAGCATATGGGCAAAAGTTTGTTTTGAGCAAATTATTAGAGCTGTCTACAGTAAGTATATAGCCACATTTAGGAGAGGTAAAGTTATTCACTCGCTTTAATCCTGTTGGCTGCTTTTCGTCTTATATCAAGTGTGATGGAACTCCATGCCCAACTCCAAGATATCAAGACGTATAAGACAAATAGATAGTAAATAAATATCATCCTCTGATTTTTATTATTATTATATAAATAAAAAAAAAATCAAAACATCAAAACAAATACAGGGTACTTGGCACTAATATACTTCATATAGGTTATTCCATTAAATCTAACTTCACTGGTCTTCACATGGTAGTGACGAAAATGGCAAAGTCGTGTCAACAAATACAAATTTCTTGACAACCAATCCTAACATTGTCACATCTCGCTGTAAAGAATAATAATCATTAATCACTGGATTTAATCCTCTGGTTGTCAGTTCAAACATCATATAGTTGAGAGACTGACTGACAAGTGTAAATAAGCATTTCTTGGGCTGTTCAGCCAATCTGAGTCCAAGTAACTAAACAGTATACTAGATAGCAACTAAAAATCACACCCGATAACCCAAAAACCCTAACAGACTGGAAGGAGAGAATGGGAACTCAAAAATCCTAACACTATTGGGAGAGCATGGGAATCCACACACCCTAATCTCCTAATCTTGATCTAAACTCATACCTTGGTCTTCATTCAATCTCGATCCTATTCTTGTCGCTAGTGAAGCAGCTCCATAATTTCTGGATAACTATGAAATAGCCAGCTATCCACACTACACATTATTCAGTTAGATGAGATAGTTACCTTTGAAACTGTAGTAGAAATTAGCGATACAATCGTCAAAATGCCACTCACAATAGGGAACGACAAAACTAATGGAAAATGCCCACCGTAGAACCTGGATATAACACAAAGACTGTGTAACTATAATACAAAAACAGAGAAAGATCATGGACATCTGCCTGAATGAAACCCAGGAATAAGACTAACTCTTTGATGGTTAAGCAGCTACTCACTGCCTCTTATTAGCTAATCCTTGACCAGAACTTGCGCAGGATATCAAACACAGAACTTCGTAGACTCAATGTCCCAAACAAGAAAATTAGTAATAGTGATTTACTACAAGTACAAAGGATGTAACAAAAAATGGGATATAGTAATTATTATACTTTTTCTGTGGTGTGTCTTTTTGCTATTCTCAGAATAATTTTATAAATGTGTATATACACCCAAATCTATATACTGTATTTATCTTGAAGAGTAGAGAATACTATTTACATTCAAAAGGCTACAAAAATACGATAAGACACATATCTCTCTTACTTTACTCAGTCTCTTGTGAACACAGAATTATCGATACATTACATTCAATTCTAACTCTTATCATTAAACAACATTACGTAACAGTACACATTCATAAATATCCAGATGGAATGTTGCCTTATGAAGGATCTCGATATAATACTGTATAAGTAATGAACACATATATTGTATATTACTATTTGTCCAATTTATATACCCTATTTAATCATAATCAAAATCTTACATTTCTATGCTCTTATATGTGAAAGAAAATAATTATTTAAAAACTCAGGCATTTTAAAAGAGGCAGCACTAGTGGGGTAATTGTAAGTTATACCATTCATAACTACATAAGAAGAGCCTCTTTAATATAAAAAAAAATGTGCTTCATTTTTAATTGTGCTAAAGATTGGAGCAAAGTAATTCCCAACCGTTATTTTGTCTTCCCGTAATGATAATAAAAGGTCATGTGCAAGTAGTTATAGAAGCAAAATGGCAAATGATTCATTATATCAAATTTCTTACAAATTTTATAACAAATAAATGCAATTAGCACAGCTTCTCAGCCCATCACACCTCTTTATGACTATGGTTTAGTAGAAAGAAATTAATGAAGAGGATGGGTTAGCGAACCCTAGCTCTGAATTCCTTTTTGCAAGTAGGGAATACAAGAACAGATTAATTTTTGTCTAACTTTCATGGTATGAACAAAATATTAACAGGATTTATATTACTGAAAACACAAAGCCATATCCCGCTCAAGCCTGTAAGGTGCTCAAAATTATAACAAGAGACACAAGGGTGCAACTCTTCCTTACAGCTTTTATTATCTGTTCTATGGTAAAAATAAAAAAAATGCAATAGATGGAATTCAGTCCTAAGTATTTCTATTCTTAGTCAACTTCACATGACAAGCAAGATATACCAATGATTAAGTCTCTTCCCCAAATAGCAAGAGATAAATAATGAAACTAATACTATTACAACAAATTATTATACTGTAATGGAGAGAAAATTATACCCTAATAATCCAGCCTTAATTTCCCCATCACAGGAGAATTTCTCAAGATAGAAAAGTTGATGCAGTCAGATGGAACTCTATACCATAAATGATTATATTTTCAAATGCGACTTTCAGCTAAAAATTATAAAATATTAGCAAAGTCTGATATATAAAAAAACAAATACCATCTTATATCACCAAAATGTTAGAAAACTGTCAACATATGAATTGCTATCTGTCCAAAATATTCTGTCAAATTTAATTAACATATGCCTTTGAATATTTCATAAATGGATAATTTTTCACTAGACTCCATGAATTATAGTAAATAATACATTCTGAAGTAACTCTCAGCATGTCAGCTTAATATATAAATCATGCTGCAATACAAAATACTTCACAAAGAAATCTCTCATTTCATCACCTTATAACCGTGTGATGACGTAAAAACAAATAGAATTTTATTCCATACAACTTTAAGTAAATAAAATCCCGCTTAATCCAGTATAGTATCGTAAAATTCTTGAGATCCTTGCTAAGGCATATCTCTAATAACGAAATAAAGTATACAAAATTTACAATCAAGCAATATTATCTTACATACAAGTCAACAAAATCCTAAGATAAACAGAACTAGATGTACATATTCAATTGTTACAATAGAAAATCCAAATATTCTTATGTACCTGGAACACTACAGAATTTACGAGGTTCTTAGATATTTGTTAGAGAAGCAATATATAGTCATGGACTCCAACTTCTTGAAAAATCCAATTGAGAGAATTACACTCCTCCATAATTAATATAGTCATTGCAATATGTATACGAATGAAACTGGATGTACCATTGATTGTATACAAATTATAGTCTTAAAGCAACTCTTTAAATGAATAGTTGCTAAACTTATCTAAATGCAACTTTTTCCATAACATGGAAAGATTACAATACAATAAGTAATTTTTCAGGAGGAAATTATGTCAAGACTAAAGTAATCAAAATTATAGTCATGTTAAACTCCTCTTACATGTGAGGTCAGACATAATACTCATACATACAAGTAAATCCAGATCTTCAATGCATTGTTTCTGTGATATATACATGCATAATCGTATGCTCTAGAACCATCGACTTTTTTTTTTTAAATCAATAAAACTTTCTTGACATTTTTGTACCCAAGTGAAAAAAATAAAAAGTAAACTGGGGAAGTTTTTCAATGATTTAAGAAATGGAATTTTGGTGATATATGGTAAAATGCTACACTATTGATACTTGTAATTTGCAACTGATAATAATTTATTCCTATATTATACAACACTGTGGGGACTATGGTAGCCATTTGGTCAATATACCTGACTCGGGAGTTGATAGATAGGATACAGAGCCCACCATGGGGTACTTAGATAGACATCCAGCCTTAAGTCTCCAGTCATATTCTGAACGTGTTTGCCACCATAACAGGGTCTAATAATGACGCATAAAATGTGGTTCATTTTTCTATACAAATTTGAGAAAAAAATAAACAAAAAAATTTTCAAGCACACAAACGTACTGTACATGAGTATGTCAAACCTGAATTAGCTTCAAAAAATATACTTTGAATAAACTAAAAAATAATCCATTTTCATAACCAGTTTCAAAGGTGTAATACAAATAACAACAGTTCAGCAAATGAAAAGCACTATTCGAGTGAGTTCAGCATGAGCAACTGTTTGAGAACTTTCGTTTGGCTCGTCTCGCGTATTTCACCTGCCAGGAACATTTCATCTACAACGCTATAAGCCTGTAACGACAAGTGACGAAACAATTATGCTTGACAATGGAAAAGCCTTAAGAATAGATATTTCTATTTATATACAAAAGCCATAATCCCCCTTATGAGGGAGGTTCAGTCAATGCAATAAAATTTTACACTCTGTGGGAAGAAAATACTGAGAGGATTCTCAGTCCCCTTGCTCCACCCGAGAGGATACTCAGTCCCCTTACTCCACCCCATTTAGTCGACTTTTACAACACGCAGGGGTACATGGATGAGATATTTTTTCCCCCTCCCTTCAGGGGGAATTCAGAATAGATAAGGAGAACAAATTACTGTTAACTAGGAAGGAAAAATAATTACACTTTGGGGTTCTTGAGTACAGCAAATAAAAGATACCTGCAGGATGGAATTTTTGCTCTAATTAAATAACATGCTAATGAAGACTCTGTTTTACCACAGACTAATAGTGTACTCATTTAATATAGGGAGTTAGTATCCACTACTGGTATACAATACTGTATAGTGCTCCGGCAAAAACAAGCTGCGCAAGTCATCGTGGGGAATTAACGCTAGGGTTTATTTAGTGAGAGCCAGGTGGTTTTGGAGCTCCATATTTTAATTCTCTAACACTTTTGTCAGTTACTCCAACAAAAATGATTCTGTACAGTCACAGACCACCTTTTCTTAGTAAAGGCTGGGACGGTGCCCCCAGTTAAAGGGCTTTGGTTTGACAGTGTAACCGTTATCCTGAGTGAATGCCCTTTATAACTTCAGAAAGTGGCGGGTCTTGGGCCAATGACCTGACGAATCAAAGTTGTTCATTCTACCATCCAGCACTAGCAGCCACAATAAATCGAAGAAAAATATACTGATATATAAGAATCTCTCAATAGTAAGGAAAGAAGACGTACCTTATAAAAATTGAAGACCAAATCCAACTCACACACATTATGGAAGTATTCATTAAGAACCTCCACAAAATTATGAATGGCTTCTAAATAGGCTAAATTATTGTCAGCAATATCTACGCATATACAAAAATACAGTCCAGCATAACGCCTGTATACAATTTTGAAGTTGCGGAACTGAAAGAATAGAATATAAAATCCATTTCATATCCATACTTGATGTTAATGGTACCTCAAAGAAAATGTATGAAAAATAATGATAATTTAAGTAAGAGTCAGGATATTAATTATTGGTATCAACAGTATTCAAGGTAATTTATAAATAAATCTTATATTAGAGGAAAGGTTCATCAGACAATAAATTTTCAGTGCTGTGCATATACAGATATGCTACAAGAAATTATATAAATCTAGATGTTTTACATGAATATCATAATTACAAATATATTCCAACTAGCTACTAAAACTTTAATAACCTAGCTATATTTGACTGGCATTGTGTGATTTGCATATTAATTGTCATTACAGGACAATGTAATATATTAAAAATATTTTTTACTATACGGTATATATTTCACTGATTTGGCAAGTATATTCATTATAGTTACCTCCACAAAGTTGGTGTGCTTTGCGTCTCGAACAGTGACCACAGCATGGACTTCCTCAATCAATTTCTGTTTCTCGTCGTCATCAAAATTCATGTACCACTTTGCCAAGCGGGTCTTCCCTGCACGATTCTGAATTAATATAAAGCGAATCTGAAACCAGAGACAGAATATAAAGACCCTCCATAACTTATGAACATCCAATATATTGACATCCAGAGAAAAGAACATATGAAAAGGGCAGTGCCTATGCAGTCTACCATTATAATGCAGCAAATTATGGATGGTTCCAACGTTTCAAGAGACGTACAAACCTGCATTATGTCCTCAGGGTAAAATAGCAAATGTAGTAAGTTCTAACACAAGTTTCTTATGTAGCAATGTTTGGTAGACAAATACTGTACACCTAATACAGTACTGTACACACAAAATATCAACTTAAGAACAATTCAGGATAAGAACAGCCGTTCTAAATGTAACTAATTCTTAAGTTGGGGGACGTCTGTACTCTCTTACAACTTCTCTGTACAATATTGAAATCCATAATAAGTATCATTTACCATCAATATAACATGCCAATGGCATACCCCGTTGAGAACACCACTTTTTATACCAGATGCTGCTGGCATATAAGGGGACTGCCATACCATAATGCTCGACTTGGGAGGTGGGGCACCCAAGTAAAGACTGCAGCGAGGCATTAGAATGGGCATCCAGTTTTAGTTTGCGTCCGCCCCCAAATTGAGACAGTAATAGTGACACAAAATACATATTTATTCAAGACAAGGAAAATAGTTTTTTTTTTTTTACATAGAACTCGTCCACAATTGGCATTAATAAAGGTAACAGAACGTCTAATATGCCAGGTTAAAACAAGGAGATCTCAGTCAAAAATAAATGTCTACAAGATACTAATTACCATTATGTAACACAACGTACTTCAATAAAAACCAGAAATGTTACAGCTCAGCAAAAAAAAAAAAAAAAAATCCCTAACTTAACCCAGTCACATTCTAAGATGCACGTGTGTAGCATATAGGCAACCAGTAAATTAGGGACAATTGTATCATGGAAACATTTTCGACTTGAAGATAACTCATCAAGGTGAAAAACGTTTGTAATCAATTTAACCTGAAGAGCCATAAACACTACCGGATGATGGGTACAATGACCGTACTATCCAAGGGAGAGGGAGGTGGCCAAGTCAAAGCACATACATTCACCGGAAGCCAATTTGCCTCTCTATGGTTCTTGGTAGAAAAGGGTCACGCTAATTCCAACAGAAAGCACATAAACAAGCTGGAAAAAGTTCAAAGACATGCAACATAACTGGTGACAGAAATACGCAATCTCTATGAGGAGAGGCTATGGAAATCAGACTTACCATCACCTGAAGCTGGAAGAAGGAGGGGGATGGTGATGGTTTTTAAATTATTTCATGGTTATGTAAGAGTAGATGGGGATCGATATGTTGATATGGCTGTCTCTAGAACTATAGGTCATATACTGAAGCTAAGACAATAATAATGAACCCCATATTTACCAGGTGCAGCCTCTTAACAATGAAGGGACAAATTTCAAAAATAGGCCAATTTTGGTTTGTTAACATAGTCTAGAAGTCGTTAACACTGTCACACATATTAGCTCCGGATGCGATTTTGTTTCTTTTCTAATTCATTATGGAACTCGATACATTTCTTTATTGTCTTTTGTTTTTTGGAAATGCATTATGGGCTAATTTTTTAAGCTTTATTATTACTGGTCCTTTTCAGCCAATCATGAACGTTTTTTCTTCATATTCTTTTTACTCATCTTGGTATAATGGCCAATCCGATTCGTCTTGGTACCGGTTGTAGTTATGAATATTTTTCCGTAACTGCTAAAACTTCATGGTAAATTTTACGGTAAACACGACCAAGCAATCATATTTTTTCGTGAGCACGGCACTTTACTAATATCTTTGAACTGCCCGAAGTGTAATTCCAAATTGTATTAGAAGAGAATAATCC
Organism: Halocaridina rubra; assembly: GCA_037179515.1. NCBI lineage: Eukaryota > Metazoa > Arthropoda > Malacostraca > Decapoda > Atyidae > Halocaridina > Halocaridina rubra. The sequence continues at coordinate 3,338 of JAXCGZ010002303.1, read as the reverse complement.
CCTCTTCTAAAATTTTACCCTCAATTCATAGTTTTAAGGGCAAATACGATAAGTAAAACTGCGTACAAAAATGGAACGGACCAGGAGACGGGGAGTTACAATTGTATGGCTCTTTCCCGTAAACACAATTAGGTAATTACCCCCCCACGGCTCGAATTGCCCATATAGAGTATCCAGTGATACCGTGCATTGAATTTGGCTTCAAGTAACTGTGTGCTCTGACTCGGCCACCCCAGAATACGAATACTTATGGGTATAGTATATGCAAATATATAGGAAATTAGCCGACATTTCGATAATAAATAACAGGAAATATATGCCTTTGGTGCTCTTTGCTCTTCCTTTAGGCTTAAGGGAAATTAATCGTATATCGAGTTTTTATTAATATATTCCCAAGTACTCGACGAGTAGATTTCATTCCCAGTTGTCAGAAAAACAATAGAAATAATCAAAATCTATACGAAATTTAAATTTCGAGAGATTTATAACGAAAATACGAACCATTTTTATGAGGATGACGATTTCAACAGACGGGTGTTGTTGTTGTGATCTTCTTCTGTCAGCGAAGAAATTTATTATTGCATAAAATATGTTCCCTTTTGATTCTTTCATTGTTATATGGAACACATCTAAGATAAATATAAACAATACAGAATATTACAGAAAAGTATATTTTAATTTGATGATAATATTAAATATAATAGTGAAGTAAGTTATAATGGATAAAATGCAAAATAAGGCTAAGGAGTTGTGGAAAAATGTATAGTGAACGCACCCTTAATAATAATCTTTTTTTACATCTATATGATCAGATCCGCCCCCAAGCTATTGAAAACTAATATGAAATAAAAAAAAATAAAATATGTTCATTTATTCATATATATTTGTGTATGTGTCTATAAGTAGGGCAGTTTAATTTTGTAGCTTGCGACGCGAGTTCGAGTCCCATGATATAAAAAAAATTTTCGTGGATAATTAAAATAATCATATATATATATATATATATATATATATATATATATATATATATATATATATATATATATATATATATATATATATATATATATATATATATATATATATATATATATATATATATATATATATATGTGTGTGTGTGATTACCTAATTGTGATTACCTAATTGTGTTTACGGGAAAGAGCCCAAAGCTCGTATCTTCCCGTCTCCTGATCGGTTCCATTTTTAGACTTAGTGATACTTATCATACCTGTCCTTAAAACTATGGATTGAGATAGCATTAACTACCTCCTCGCTTAGCCAATTCCAATTATCAACTACTCTTACACTGAAAAAGTATTTCCTTACATCCTGCAAACAAGTTTTCTTCCGAAGCTTCAAACTATGACCTCTAGTTCTAGAGCCAGCTATATCAAAATATCGATCCCTATCCACTCTATCATAACCATGAAGGAATTTAAAGACTGTCACCATATCCCCCCTCACTCTTCTAGCTTCGAGTGATGGCAAGTCTAATTCCCTCAGCCTCTCATCATAACCGAGATTGCGTATTTCTGGCACCAGTTTCGTGGCATGTCTTTGAACTTTTTCAAGCTTAGCTATGTGCTTTTTCAAGTGCAAATTCCAAAAGGGGGCTGCATATTCGAGTTTTGGCCTCACATAGGTTACATAAATATTTCTGAACATTTCCTTGTCCATGTGCCTGAAGGCCACCCTTACGTTTGATAAGAATGCATATGCTGCCCTTACTACGCCATTTATATGTATTTCTGGAGACAAATCTGCCAGTATGTTTACTCCTAGATCTCTCTCATTTTCTGTCTCTTGAAGTTGTACTCCAGCCACCGAGTAGTCAAGCTTGGGCCTTCTTGCACTTGTACCCATTCTCATTACCTTACATTTTGAGGTATTGAATTTCATTAGCCACTTTTCTGACCACTCATGCAGATTATTTAGATCCTCCTGAAGTTCTCTACCATTGTTCTCGTTTTTTACTTTCTTCACAATCTTTGCATCATCTGCAAACATATTCATGAATGAATTTACAGACTCTGGTAGGTCATTTACATATACAAGGAACAAAAGTGGCCCTAAAACTGAACCCTGTGGAACTCCACTACTAACTCTTCTCCATTCAGACACTGAGTGTCTTACTCTAACCCTCTGTTCCCTTCCTTCTAAGTAAGTTTTTATCCATTCCAAGACATTTCCACCTATTCTAGCCATTGATTGCAGCTTCCTAATAAGTCTCCCATGTGGAACAGTGTCAAACGCTTTCTGGAAGTCTAGGAATATGCAATCTGCCCAGCCCTCTCTTTCCTGTAAGATTTGGCTTACCTCATCATAAAATTCTAATAAGTTTGTTACTGTTGATCTTCCTTCTCTGAAGCCATGTTGCCTCACTGACAAAAAGTTGAAGGATTCCAAGTGAAGAGAGATATGTTTCCTTAGTAGTTTCTCCATAACTTTGCAAACTATGCTGGTCAAGGAAACTGGTCTATAGTTCAGAGCCGTATCCCTCCTTCCCTTTTTGAAGATAGGTATCACATTTGCTTGTTTCCAGCATCTTGGAATCTCCCCCGACTCCAGTGACTCCTTAAATATGATACTTAGTGCCACTGATATTGTGTTTGCGCATTTTTTAAGCACATGAGGGGATATGTCATCAGGACCTGTAGCTTTATGATCATCTAAATCCATCAGCGCTTTGCATACCTCTGTGGCTGTAAGGTTGATGTTCTCTAGTACCGGCCCTTGAGCTTCTATCACTGCAATCTGAGGGGGTGGGGTATTTTCTACTGTAAATACTGACTGAAACTCCTTGTTCAATTCTTTGCAGATCTCTTCGTCCGTCTCAGTGATGCTTCCATCCGCTCTCTTTAGCCTTAAAACCTGTTCTTTTACCTTCAGTTTTCCTCTGATAAAGCTGTGGAAAAGCTTGGGATTTTCTTTAGCCTTCCTGGTGATGTCCCTCTCATAATCTCTCTCTGCCTCTCTCCTTTTACTTAGGTAGTCATTTCTTGCTCTTTTGTAGGTTTGCCAGGCATTTATGTTTTTTCTCCTCCTATACCTTTTCCAGCATTTGTCTCTCCACTCCTTAGCTCTTTTACACCCATTATCGAACCATTTCTCTCTGGCATGAATTACACCTACTTTGGTGACAGGTATGCAGCAATCTACTATCTTCCCATATTTCTCACAAAAGATGTCATACATTTCTTGTACAGATTTGTTGTAAAATAAGGTTCTCCAGTCAATAACTGCAAAAAGCTCATTCATTTTGATGTAATCTCCTTTCGGATAGTTCCTCCTCATGTCCTCAGTGCCTCTACTCTCAGGAAGAATGTATTCAATGA